>JAOTNS010002922.1:477500-613470 GCA_028476615.1 Culter alburnus
AACCTTTTTTAACAGTTGTGTTTGAGTCCCTCAGTTGTCCTCGATGTGAAAAGATGGATCTCAAAATCACACAGTCGCTGCTGGAAAGGGTTCAAATATACAGAAGATGCTGGAAAAATCAAAGAATTTGCAGGACCTGAAGGATTTTTCTGAAGAACAACAAATCTCAGTTTAACTGCTCAGGACAAACAAGGGACTCATGAACAACCATCACAAAACAAACAAACAAACAAACAAACAAACAAAACAAACAAAACAGCTGTAGATCATCCAGGTAATGACACACAGTATTAAGAACCAACTGGGTCATTTTTATAAATTCAGCTTTTTTTTTTTTTTTATCTTGTAGACTTTATGTAAACATCTGTTATGTGAAATACTTTATTCAGGTCATTACTAAATAAAAAATAACATGCAATTTTAATGATCCTTCTTATTTTGTTAAATGTTAAAACATTTTTGCATATTCTGCAAGGGGTATGTAAACTTTTGAGCTCAACTGTCTAAATATTCGCTCCCAATTTTGCATAAAATGATTTAAATGAATGTGACCATGCTGTGTATATCAGGAGCTGACTGTAGTAATTGGGTTTGTGCTGGAAGGCAGCAGCAAACATGAATATAGTGATGCATGGGTCAGCTGAGACTGACCTTCATAGGGGATGCTCTGCTGGGCTGTCTGTCACAGGTGACTTGAATGCCCCCCAGTTTTAGGGAAGTAATCTGATTTCTTCCCTGCCTCTTCAAAGAGCATTTTGCATTTAGTGCACCTTAGTGTGAGATCACAGGTCTCACGTCTAATCAGACCACAAGTGACAGTGCACAGGAAGATAAGGCCAGGTGAGTGCTACCTTTGGCTGTTACAGCAAAACATTCCCAGCAAGAGGACAGCAGGTAGCCGACTAAGCGGTTTTAGAAGCATAAAAGAGAGCCAAAAAACAAACACAAACACAGAGAGGCTAGAGCAACTGCATACGCTTGGAAATGTCGTTACTGCAAGTTTATTTTGCTCACAGTACAAATATATATTTATAATTTTTTAAATAAATGTATACTTTTTTTTTTTAGGAACAGACCAAAAGTGGCAGTAAAGCCTTGCATTCATAATATTACAGAAGATATTCATCAGACAATCCTGAAAAAAAAAAGTAAAAATATTAAGCATCACAACTGTTTTAACACCGATTATGACAATAAGATACAGTATGTAACTTTGTTGATAATAATAATGTTTCTTGAACACCAAATCATCATATTATCATGTGGCAATAAAGACTGGAGTAATGATGCTGAAAGCTTTGCCATTACAGGAATGAATTAGAATTTAAACATATTCAAATTCAACTATTTATAATTTTAATAGTATAAAATTATTTCACAATATTACTGTTTTTAGTGTATTTTGATCAAATAAATGCAGCCTCAGTGAGCATACAAGAGTAAGATACTTCTTTAAAAACATTTAAAAATTGTACCGATGCAAACTTATGAATTTAGAACCAATTTAGCAGACTTTAAGTATACCAGTTTATCGAAAGTACAACTGTAAGGTATTTTTATTTAGCACATAAATATGAAAATGTATTTGTAGTATACTTAGCACAAAATAAATGTATTTCAAATACATTTTAGTATATTTTTTACTAGGGATAACAGACACAATATGCATTACAGCCATTTCACACTGCAAGCTTGAGCTTCGTGTCATCATCACATGTATCTACATTGTCACTGCAGCTCCAGACTTGCGGGAGTAGTCACAATGGAAGCGTTTGTAGCTACAGCGACAAAGCAGCGGCTCCAAAGCTACATATAAGATGAGCATTTCTTTACAAAGACATCAATAAATTTGTTTTTAGAAGTTGGTCATTTATAAACTTCATAGTCTTGAAAGCTTGTTAACATGGGATAGTGTACAACATTGCATGTAAATGGTAAACAACAAACACAACCAAGAAAACAGCTCCGATCACGTCATTTCAGTCATACTGTACTTCGATATAGAACATACTGTTTCTCTACTTGAAGGCAGACAAGGAACCATTTCAAACAATGGGTAAGTTCTCTCAATGTTTTTGTTTTTATATATTATATATTTAAATTGTAGAATATTTGTAATAAAATTGGCTGACAATTAAGCTATTTCAGTGTAGGTCTATATGTTCTATCCATAATATGTGTGTAATTATCACTTTTCTTTTTTTGTATGTTTTAAGTGGTCTTTTGTAGTTGTCATAAAAATCTTGTTTAAAGGTGCCATCGAACATTTTTTTACAAGATGTAATATCCGAATGTGTCTGTGAAGTTTCAGCTCAAAATACCCCATAGATTTTTTTTATAAATTTTTTTAACTGCCTATTTTGGGGCATAATTAGAAATGCGCCGATTCAGGCTGCGGCCCCTTTAATTGCTCGCGCTCTCCACCCCCTCCTGAGCTCTCGACTCTATCATTGCATAAACAAAGTTCACACAGCTAATATAAACCTCAAAATGGATCTTTACAAAGTGTTCGTCATGCATGCTGCATGCATACATCGGATTATGTGAGTATTGTATTTATTTGGATGTTTACATGAATTTGAGGCTGTGCTCCGTGGCTAACGGCTAATGCTACACTGTTGGAGAGATTTATAAAGAATGAAGTTGTGTTTATGAATTATACAGACTGCAAGTGTTTAATAATGAAAATAACGATGGCTCTTGTCTCCGTGAATACAGTAAGAAACGATGGTAACTTTAACCACATTTAACAGTACATTAGCAACATGCTAATGAAACATTTAGAAAGACAGTTTACAAATATCACTAAAAATATCATGTTATCATGGATCATGTCAGTTATTATTGCTCCATCTGCCATTTTTTGCTATTTCCTTGCTTGCTTACCTAGTCTGATGATTCAGCTGTGCACAGATTCAGACGTTAATATCGGCTGCCCTTGTGTAATGCCTCGACCATGGGCTGGCATATGCAAATATTGGGGTCATACATATTAATGATCCCGACTGTTACGTAACAGTCGGTGTTATGTTGAGATTCGCCTGTTCTTCGGAGGTCTTTTAAACAAATGAGATTATATAAGAAGGAGGAAACAATGGAGTTTGAGACTCACTGTATGTCATTTCCATGTACTGAACTCTTGTTATTCAACTATGCCAAGATAAATTCAATTTTAATTCTAGGGCACCTTTAAAATATTTTTGATTCTCTTTTTGATTTTCTTTTCTGACATACTCCAGTAGTTGTTAAAACCCCCTAGACATGCTATTCTGCACTGTAAAAAATGAATGTGATTTTAATTGTTAAAATATTGTAAAAACGCAACGGAAAAAAAAAAAAAAAAATTGTAAATAGGTTAACAGTAAGTTTCCACAATTCCCTGTGTGACACTCCACATTTTGAAAGTATTTTGTTTAAATAATCATGTTTCTTAATTGTTTTTGTTATCAGTTATGTGCATTAGGGTTTTATGTTACAAATCTGTTGTTTAATGATATTTATTGCATTATTTAAGTATTGTGGTTTCCCATGATGGTGTTTTGCGTTTGCGTGAATGACTCTTTGCACCTTTTTTATATTAGTATATACTTTAGCTCGTGGAAAAGCTACTTGTGATGAACTCTGATTCTTTATGTGGCTTTCTCTTTTACCATCAGCATTATTATGGTGGTTGTCAGTATATGTTAAAGGTACAAAACAGATTTTAGTAGTGGTGTGCATTGTTGAATTTATTGGTTTACATTCAAATTTTCTTAAATTACAGTTTTATACTGTAAAATTTACAGTTTGTTTTGTAAATATGTTTACAGTTTTTCTGTATTTTTTTACAAAATTATTCTGGCAACCACAGCTGCCAAAATTATTTTTGTAAAAACTATGGAATTTTTTTTTTACAGTGTGTGCATATTTGAGCACTTTTTGTGTGAAATCATATTTATGTTGTCCATCAAAAGTGTGCTTTCACTTTAATTGAGCATGAGCAGCGCAGCAAAAATAGACTTGGCAACAAAACCCTCGCTTCACTGCTGCTCACGCGACGCTCCTTTTTCATGCTCATGTGTTGCTCCTGCTCCTGCTCCTGGTGTGAATGCGCTAATTTGTTAACATGCATGCTGAAAGAAATGCGCTGCTCATGCTCCGCACAAGCGTACGTTGTGAAACGGCCGTTATTCTGGTTCCACTGCACCTTGTATGAAAAAGATATTTCTTACCCCATGAGACAACCTTCATGCCCTCTTCACAAACTTATGGAATGGCGTCACCTTAAAGCTAAAATAACTGATGACTCACTGAATAATTCAGAACATATTAGAATGTGCACAATATCTCAGTACTCCAAGGACCGAGTTCCTAATTATGAAACTAAACTTGATCGAGCCATAAATCCAGCCCACTGTGCCTCTGGTGTGCTGTGGATCTTCAAGCCAGCCTTACTACCTCAATCCTCCACACAGGAGCAGTAAAACTTTCCAGAGGAGCCCAGAGGGTACCGTTAGCTAGCGTTCCTTAGCCCCTCTACCCAGCCCACACTCCATCTCCATCAACCCCATGTGGACTTCTTTAATAGCACCCTTTAATGGGCCTTCCACATGCTTTACAACAGGACTTTATGATGGATGTTAGGGGAGGCATAATTGGGAATAATGAGTCTGTTGTTGGGCAGTATCAACCCCCCTCCGCCACCACCACCACCACCACCACCACCCCCACCACCTCACCCCCCAAGCAATCACCAAGACAATGTGCCAGAGTCACCAAACAGCTCTGTGTGTTTAGAGTGGCACAGTAAACCTGAGTGCGAATAATTAATAACAACAGATTCCAGCTCTGGTTTTATGCTAACCTTGTGAATACCCACCATTGGCTTCTCAGTGATTTTTATACAGCGCTGCATCAATAATAATTTGTTTCCTCCAAGGTCAATTATAAGCTCATTGTGTAATCATGACATATAAATCATCAAATTTACTTCTAATATAGATGCTTAAACTGTGTACTTGCATAGATCATTCAATAATAAGATGATTTTGCTGTCCCATTGCGCTGATGATTCCCTTCACTCAGTCTTAATGAGAAACCTGAGACTGCTTCAAGGGTTTTATGAGGTCAAATCCATTCATGTTTCTAGCAGTACTCATTCCCTCCTTTCAACCCCATTCCCATCTTTCCCTCATCCTTCTACCTCCAAAGCAATCAGACACATGATACTGAACCTAAAGCATATTATTCCTCCTTTTTGACCTTTAATGAAACTTGCATGTGCTCCATTAAGTCAATAACAACATCCATTTTTCATTCCAATGTACATAATATCTATTTGTAGAATACATATAATGGCATTACCGAGACTTGCAGATGTCATATTTGTGTTAGCAGAATTTCAATGGGATTGGCGCCCTTAAAGACAAGGAGACAAACTAGGAAATAAGGGAAAACAGACACAAAGCAAAGCATTTTTTTTTTATTTTAATAAAAAAAAAAAAAAAAAAAATGAATTAAAAAATAAATTAAAAATAATTCAGTATACAGTGGGTACGGAAAGTATTCAGACCCCCTTAAATTGTTCACTCTTTGTTATATTGCAGCCATTTGCTTTTTTTTTTTTTTTTCCTCATTAATGTATACACAACACCCCATGTTGACAGAAAAACACAGAATTGTTGACATTTTGCAGATTTATTAAAAAAGAAAAATGGTCCTAAGTATTCAGACCCTTTGCTCAGTATTAGTAGAAGCACCTTTTGATCTAATACAGCCATGAGTCTTTTCGGGAAGTTTTTCACTCCTGGATTTGGGGATCCTCTGCCATTCCTCCTTGCAGATCCTCTCCAGTTCTGTCAGGTTGGATGGTAAACGTTGGTGGACAGCCATTTTTAGGTCTCTCCAGAGATGCTCAATTTAAGTCAGGGCTCTGGCTGGGCCATTCAAGAACAGTCACGGAGTTGTTGTGAAGCCACTCCTTTTATTTAGCTGTGTGCTTAGGGTCATTGTCTTGTTGGAAGGTAAACCTTCGGCCCAGTCTGAGGTCCTGAGCACTCTGGAGAAGGTTTTCGTCCAGGATATCCCTGTACTTGGCCGCATTCATCTTTCCCTCGATTGCAACCAGTCGTCCTGTCCCTGCAGCTGAAAAACACCCCACAGCATGATGGGCCACCACCATGCTTCACTGTTGGGACTGTATTGGACAGGTGATGAGCAGTGCCTGGTTTTCTCCACACATACCGCTTAGAATTAAGGCCAAAAAGTTCTATCTTGGTCTCATCAGACCAGAGAATCTTATTCTCACCATCTTGGCAAACTCATGCGGGCTTTCATGTGTCTTGCACTGAGGAGAGGCTTCCGTCGGGCCACTCTGCCATAAAGCCCTGACTGGTGGAGGGCTGCAGTGATGGTTGACTTTCTACAACTTTCTCCCATCTCCCGACTGCATCTCTGGAGCTCAGCCACAGTGATCTTTGGGTTCTTCTTTACCTCTCTCACCAAGGCTCTTCTCCCCCGATAGCTCAGTTTGGCCAGACGGCCAGCTCTAGGAAGGGTTCTGGTCATCCAAAACGTCTTCCATTTAAGGATTATGGAGGCCACTGTGCTCTTAGGAACCTTAAGTGCAGCAGAATTTTTTTTGTAACCTTGGCCAGATCTGTGCCTTGCCACAATTCTGTCTCTGAGCTCTTCAGGCAGCCTTTGATCTCATGATTCTTATTTGCTCTGACATGCACTGTGAGCTGTAAGGTCTTATATAGACAGGTGTGTGGCTTTCCTAATCAAGTCCAATCAGTATAATCAAACACAGCTGGACTCAAATGAAGGTGTAGAACCATCTCAAGGATGATCAGAAGAAATGAACAGCACCTGAGTTAAATATATGAGTGTCACAGCAAAGGGTATGAATACTTAGGACCATGTGATATTTCAGTTTTTCTTTTTTAATAAATCTGCAAAAATGTCAACAATTCTGTGTTTTCTGTCAATATGGGGTGCTGTGTGTACATTAATGAGGAAAAAAAATGAACTTAAATGATTTTAGCAAATGGCTGCAATATAACAAAGAGTGAAAAATTTAAGGGGGTCTGAATACTTTCCATACCCACTGTATGTGAGTCATTTGCTGGCAGTTTTGCTGATTATTTCACTATGATCTTGTGGACAGGACCAGCAGATCTAACAATATGTTTTAATTTTTCTGTTCATGGCTTTTGGGCAGATTTTACTGCTGCTTTTTGAAAAAAAATGAGACCAGTACCAATCAAAAGTTGGACACACCGACTCAGCGTGCACTTTCACAAACCAAAATTTTCAGTAATGGAGTTTCAAAAAAAAAAAAGAAAAGAAAAAAAGAATAATATTGACAAAACTTCTAAATTTTAGAAGTGCACACAGGTCACTTATATGAGGCCTCTATGAGGTCAACTTGACTCCCTTAATTTATTCTAGGGTTAGGATCCTAAATCACCCCACATTAAGGTTTATATTATAAAGGCGCTAATGCAGACAGGTACGTAAGCTAAAATTGTATGATCAAAATTCTAGTCTGTACCTGTGGTGCACTTCCGCCTCACCTTTGTAAAAGCCTTTTACTCAAATTCATGCACACTTATGCAAGCACAAACCCACACACACACAAACCCACAGAGAATTGCACAGGGGACTGTGATGGAGTAGAGTGGCAAGAGAGAGAGACAGCGTGAGCAGCTAAAGGAGTTCATGTGTGACACATCCCCCTCAGAGCTGGTGGAGGGGCAGCCACATGAAACCTATTAGCACGGGTGTCTGCTGGAGTGTCATTCTATGGCACGGCTACCTCACGCAAAACCCTTTCCTCCCTCTGCACCTCTGTCACCACAGTGAAAAGCAGACTCTGTCTCGTTCCCTACAATTAGCTTAAGAAAAGCTCACAGACATTTGGCAACACATTATTGTGATTCTGACCCCATTATAAACACTGTACATACTGGAGGTTAACACATAACTGCCAAGCTCATAAGGCCACAAAGCTCTTATTCAGCTGATAGTACCTACAGTATGAAAGTGCATTACCTTGGGTCTAGAGGTAGATGAACTGCTCTTGTTGAGTCTTAATTCCACTCAAGATTTCTACATCTTAAAGATCAAATATCTCCAAAAGATCAAATGCCTTTAGAGTGATAGTAACTTCTATATAGGTTTTATGAAAAGCCCTTTGTTATTTGGTTTATTGTAAACCATTTCTTCTTTTTTTCTTAGGAAAAGTTCACAATAGAATAACTGTGAAAAGTTTCTTTATGAACATCTCAGACAGTATAGAAGTTTTGGTTTGTTATATTTTATTTTATTATTTTTGTTAGCAATGTTACACACAATGTATTAAACACATCATGATTTATTATTTATTTTTGACCAATGAATTTCAATGACTTTTCCATGGCATTTTCATGATGCATTCTGATTCAGGCTGAATTGTTAACATCATTCAGATTTTAAAATTTTGGAAGTAATTTCATCATGGAAGTAAGCTTTACTCTTAAAATAAGAGCAATATCTAACCAAATGAAATATTTTGCTGAGAAACGGAAATTTACATGAGGTTTCTATGCTTTTTAAGATTTTATAATTTTCATTAACATTCTAGGCCTGGAAAACTCCATTTTGAGTTAATTGAAATTTTCAAATTTCCACGGATATGGCCAAAGGAATCCAACTTGATTAACCTAAAAAGTTTTGTGGATATTGATGGAAAAATATTTAAACCAAGACAAAGCATGACGCTTTCCATTAGCTGATTTTCTATGCAATGTAAAGCATTGATAATATAGGAAGAAAAAACACCGCAAGCTACACAGGGTGATCAATAAATATATGAAAATATCATTGTGTGTTTAGACAGACAGTGATTTTCTAATATAGAGACTCTGAACTAAATATATGGTATTTTCAAAAGGGTTGTAGAAAGGCTAATAAAAATTATGAATAGCTTAGTCATTTGCAATTTCATATGGTTAGTTGCTGCATCCATTTCCACAAGAATGTGCAAGATAAAGGTGACCAGATCTCTGAATTAAAATAAGGGACATTTCTGGTTCTGTGGTTAATATATCATCAAATTTTCCAATTATGATTTTGAAAGGGGGGTAATTCTGGCTTTGTATTTTGACCTTTTGTAAATGTAGTCAACATATTCCTAACTGCAAAGATTGTTGAGAGTAAAATGCAAAACACTGGTTCTCCTCCAATAATTCTAGTAAATGATGATATGATGATGCTCTGGTGTTCATTCTTAAGGGTCATCTATTCTGATCCAGTTTTTAATGGCAATATTTGTATGAAAGTAATAGTACAGAAATGATAACTCAAGGCTGCAATAATGAGCAGTGCCCTCTACTAAACAGAGACATATGGTCAGTCTAAGAAGGATGTCATCATATACAGCAGGATGTCGCTTCTCGGCCTTTTGGCTAAGATCAAGTGCAGTATCTGTTCATATCAGTTTAATATCTGATACATCTAGAGAGTTGTTAGAGAGATGGTTAGAGAGTCGGACTTGTAACTCAAAGGTCGTGGGTTTGAGTCTCAGTACCGGCAGGAAATGTAGGTGGGGGAGTGAATGAACAGCTCTCTTCCACTCTTTACCCACAACTGTGGTGCCCTTAAGCAAGCCACCTAACCCCCAATCGCTCCCTGGGCACTGCAGCAAAAAAGGCAGCCAAATGTTCTGTGTGTTTAATACTCAATGCTGTGTGTGTGCCCTTGGGTGGGTGAAATGCACAAATTCCAAGTTTCTTTTCTTTTTTTTTTCTTTTTTTTTAAGGATATAATTACAGTTTGGTGATTCATTTACCAATTCTTCAATGTTTCATGCTTCCTTCCAAATATCTTCTGGGGTAAGTCAGTGGAACTGTTTGACTATATGTAGGTTTAGCTTTAAAGCAAGCTTTAGTCACTGAATATAATTCTTGTATAACTTAGTCCTCTCTTCAGGAACCAACTGTAAAAATGTTTCTTAAGCAGCAAATCAGTATATTAGAATGATTTCTGAAGGATCATGTGACACTGAGGGCATTAAATTTTTAAAATATACAGTCAAACCAAAATTTATTCAGACACCTTGAACATTTCATTCATTAATACAGTTTATTCACTATAGTTTAAAAAATGGTAATAAAATATGACAAGATCTCAGAGTTAAACTGTCAGAAAAAAAAAAAAAAAAAAAAAAATCTTAATTATGTCAGATAACACTTAAGCAAAACAAGGTCAGGTCAAAGTGCCTTTTGGTTCCACATTTTTTATCAATTTTACTGGTAGTCCACTGTATGAACATTTTTGAGTATAGTATGTCACGGTTTACTTTATTTTGCTATCCTCACTTACATAAATTAACTAGTGTCCTGCACCCACACAAAAATGTCTGAATATTTTTTGGTAAAATATTTAATATCAATAAAAAATGAAAACATCTTTCACAATATGTCTGTTTGTACTGTATTTTTGATCACATAAATGCAGCCTTGCTGAGAGAGCATAAGCATATTGCTGAGCATAAGTATACTGCAGAAATTCTGCAGTATACACAGTGTATGTAGAAAGAGTTGTGCATAATAGGGTTAAAATTGTCTCTGGCTTCACAGTACATCACAAATACACATGATAAAAAATAATAATAATAAAAACATTTAAATTTTTGACAGCACTGGGCACGAAGGATAATTGGTAAACTTTCCTTGTCACTCATGGTTGCCTATAGCCTATAGCATCTCCCTGATGGCAACAGTTGAAACTCGCCGTGAAGAGGGTCAGACATATCTTTAAAGCCTTTTTCTTGACTTTACATCGAAAGAGATCATTCAAATGTCTGTTATTGTAGAATGATCTAATTGGTATTTTTTTCTTTTTGAAAAAGAAAATATTTCCTGTAATCCCTGTTATACTTTTTTTTCTGTACTCCTATTGAAATTCGAAAATAAGTTTTTAATACTCCGCCATCTGCTATCGCTCTGCATGTTCATGTAACACACCTATAAAACTCTGTATTCCCAGCACAGATCGATCTTTGCCATCCAGCTCAGTGTCAGCTAACATTACATGCAGATAAGGCAGAGAGGAACATTCCTAATAAACACACAAATGCAAATACACGTGCCTGACTAATCTCCTTACATTCTGGGGTGCAGGTCATGTGTCTGATGTGAGGAATTACTCCGTGTATGTCTGCCATGTTATTGCTTAAGCTCTGCTTCTGACATGCTTTAATGGTGATGAGGGAAAGCAGGCTACGGTGTGTTTCACAGAGACTTCTATACTGAGACGCACATCAAACCTGTCTGCTTGGCCTGTGAAAGTAATATTATTAAACCTTTATGTATGAAAAAATGAAACCTCTTTAATGTGTTGAGATTCTGTGGAAGTTCTGCAGGCCAATTGCTTTGGACTCTTGCCATTATATTGAACTTCTGGTTATGAATGACAATATACACAATGTCATGAAAAACCTTTCAAGCAGCATTTTTAGTCCAAAGAATTGGTGATGGATACGGGAGCATAAACAGGTGTCAAAAATGTCGGATTAGTTTTGTTCAGGACTTAACAGCACAAACCCCCTTTGAATTCATTGTCAGGGTAAATTGAAAAAGAGAAGAAGGGCAAAAAGGAAAGGAAATCATTCATCTCTCTCTCTCTCTCACACACACACACACACGCACACAAAACTATGTCAACAAATTTCTTTACTCTAATCCTTAATGCATGTTAACATAACATTGTGTTCGCATAGATAATGAAATGGATTTAATAAAGACATGAGTCAGAATATTTAAACAATTGATGTTTCCCTCTTCCTATTTCACTTCCCATTTCTCTCTTCTCAATGTGTCCTGTAATGCTGTTTATGAATGTTCTTGAGAAAGCGGCTTGAAGCTGTCAGGGCCTGTGAGGTGATAAAAACCTTGAGGAGGAGAATAACACCTTCATTCTGACACATGAAAAGGAATCAAATTCTCTGGAGCCTTCTGCATAGTGGAGATAGGCTTCTTTTTTCTCTCTCCTCCATAAACATACAACTGCGTTAAAGGTGAGGTGTGTAATTTTTGCAATACTAGCGGCACAAGATGGAATTGCAAAAATAATGATTGAATTCAAACAAGTTTTCTGAACACTACTGCAGACGGAATTGGTAAACAAATCTTATGTGAATTGAAGTAAAGATACCCTAAATTAAATATTACTCCAGTAAATGTATAATACTTTTAGTACTTTTATATTTTACTTGAGTACAAAAGTAGGCTACTTGTTTTTTTTTTGTTTGTTTGTTTTTTTAATGTAAGTAAACACACATTTCTAGAAAAGTTGGGACATTTTGTAAAATGCAATAAAATCAAGTATCTGTGATTTATTAATTCTCTTGAACCTTTATTTATCTAACAAAAGTACAAAGAAAAGGTTTCCAATGTTTGCACAACATAATTGAATTTTGTTTGGATTGCCTTTTATGTGGATAATTAAAGATTTTTGAAACTTGATCATCTTCTTGTTCTTCCTTCAACCTTGTGTGACAGATGACCGAACCAAACAAAGAAATGGAGATTGCTTCCATTAAACACAATATAGATATGCTTATAAATCAAGAACAAGGCATTTATAGCTGTATTTATAAACTGCTTACTAATGTCTATTAATGCTTTATAAATGATGGATTGGTTATTTACTAATGCTTAACCAATGATTCATATTGTGCAGTTATTTTAAAGTCTTACCGAATAAAGTATTTTTTCTCCGCTTCATCATGCCCTGTGGCGATACCTGCCCTGGAAAGTTACATCAACTTCGCGCTGTGGATGAATGGATCCGATTTCCTAGTAGGCAAAGCGGAGCATGACAGCAGCCTCATCCAGCCACACCTCACAGACATCTTGCAACCAAACCCAGAGCACAGCCCACCAACACCCCACACCACGGACATGACAACGCCAGAGCCCCCCACTGTGAGCACGGAGCCTGTGATGACAGCACCCACAAATGCCCCAGAGCCGTAGCCCCAACGTGAGTCTGACCAGAGGTGTGAGCTGGCAACAGCCATTCCTGTGGGAATTTTGGTGGAGTTTGATACTGGTGAGGACTGGCTTATAGACTGGTACACTTAAATACTGCCTCCCACCCTGAATTATTTGCACTTCCATCATCATCGCTGGTTTTAACCAGCACAGAAACTGAATCATTGCCCTCTAAACACTGTGAACTGTTATCACTGATCCCTCCCAACCTCTCTCTCCCACCTCCACTATTCAACACTGCCAGTCCTCCAGCCCTGTCTCAGCTGGTTTCCTGCAGCCCTTCGTCTATCCCCATGATGCCCTGCAGCGAGAGGATCCTGTAGCTCCGTCTCCGGCCTCTGATCCCCTCATTCCACCTTGGCCTGTCTGCTCCGCCTTGGCTCCTCGCACACTTGGCTCCACCAGAGACCCTCAGCTTTACGGCTCCACCGGGTTCCCTGCATGCATGCACCATGCCTTCCGTCCGCCTTGGTCCTCGGTCACACCGGCTCCGCCCCAGTCCTCGGGTGCTCTAGTTCCACCTTGGACGCTCATCACCGCGGGCCCACCTAGGTCTTCAGTGCCAGCGGTGTTGCTCGGTTCCATCGGCTCTCCATCTTCACCCTGGGATCCCCTGACATTGGCTCTGTCTCTGTCGGTCGTCCTGCGGCGGTCGTCGGCCATGCCTACACCTTGGCTCCTCCCTCCAGGAGTTTATTGAGGGAAAACTCCTAGTTAATAGTGAATATGTGTTCCCTAATCTAAAGTGTTACCAAAATAGTTTCTGTCTACCACTGACAAACAGACCGTCCTGCCCCAAACTCACGTCTCTGGTTGTTGTATGTTGCTGTTGCTGGTCAAGAAGCTCAAATAAACACAGAAATGTTTCTAAAGCCACAGTTTATAATCAATAATAATTCAAGGAATTACTATCTGGGGAAATCAATTGAAACAATAGGTTTGACAACATGAAATCAATCAAGTTTAAAGCTTCAGTTTATGGCATGTAACTGTTGGACTCAAAACACGCATTGTCCAGCAGACCAAATACAACCACCTCTATCCTATCTTTAGTCTAATGGTCACATGGCTTAACTTGCATTTCTCCTTTCAATTAGTGCATGTATAGAGTGAACTTATTAATCCCAATCACGAATTAATCTTTTTTGTTTTTTTTTATTTCTCCCTCCGGTCATATTTGAATGAAGACACCCCAAGCACTCTCTGTGTTCAAGGTTGAAATACATATGTTATTGTGGGGATCTGTTGGGGCACAATGAGTCCCATGCTGTGCAGGAGATTGAAGACAATCAACTGCTTGGTTTGGTAATAAGGCTAAGGGACTAATCTGACATAAAATTTGTAAATAGAAGTTTTAAGTGGAAGAGCTACATAGTTTAAAGTTTTAAAGTTTCACAGTATTTTTTTCATGTTTTTATATTTAGCCAAAACTGGAATTTTGTAAAGTATGATCAACCAGGGTCACACCTGCAACTGCAGTTATTTGCAGAATTATCATCTTTACGTGGGTTATGCATCGGCATGGCTCCTCAGCGAAGTTGAATCTAATGTTTGCTGTCAGTCACCACATCCTGGTGTGGATACTGTACTTCAGAATCACAGATTCTATGTCTTGGTTATATGACCAAAATAAGACCAAAATAAGAATTTTCACTGGAAAATGTCATCTGAACAAGTAAGTAACATGTCTGCCACTTTTGTTCTGACCAACTGAGAAAAAAGCATTAGGCCTACAATAAATTGCGCTGCCATTGGTGATTAAATCTAATGATCGCTTAGCTCGGATCATGTCAAACCATGCAAACTGTTAACAACATAAGCATTGTGTGACTATGTGTATTTAGTGCGCATTAGCATTACCTGTAGATTTCAATTTCTGTAGCCACTCCACCTTCCGAAGTCTTTTGCTTTTGACTACGGGTTAATCTCAACAGGATCACCTTGACCAACGCACCCAGGAGACGTGCCCCTTACCCCCGCCCTAAACCTAACCACACAGACCCCTCACGTACCCATGGGTACACGCATGTACCCCTCGGTACACGCATGAACCCATGGGTACAAGAGTCAAGCTCCAGTTGTCACTGATGATTGTCATTTGGACCTTTCTGGATGACAATCCGCCATCAAAATGATAAGTTTAATTAATCCAGCTGTTGTAAGACAAGGCTACAAATGCCATATAGCCTACTAGTTGGGATTCCTTCTTTCTGTTTACAGACGTGACATAATAACGCAAAGACAAAAGGCTGCATGCTTGAATTTCCAGCGGAAATCCACCAGTACCAATTTTATTATAAAACATTATTACAAGCTTACCGTTCTGAATCGGGCTAAGGTAAGAAGATAATTTTGATCACTGGCTGGTTATGCACTTGCTCAAAAATTGATTATGGTTATGGTAATTGGTTACGGACTGCAGCTTTAACATTTACAACAAATATATAGATCAAATTTAGGTGAATATGCAAATTCACTCTTTGCCAGTAACTGTTACTGTAAGTGGTTACATAAATAAAGCAGCGTTGCGACATTACTTTGCAGCACTACGTTATTACAGGCATTATACTGAGGTAATATGAAATGAAAATGTGAGTTTACAGGTATGGTATATTAACATCATAAATTAAACAAAGTATGCTTTATTCATCAGCAGTATCAAAACAATCACTTGGCATAAATATGGGCTATTCAGAGATGAACATTAAGTGCTCATATTTATTTAATTAAACCATTTAAAGTTTAATTCCAGTTGTTGTTGTTTTTTTTTCTGTATATAATTTTTTTTTTTCCTGAAATTAAAACTGAGACTTTAAAGCAGCACCAATAGAACACAGTTGACCTTAAGATGATGCAGATTATATCCATATTTTTGTAAGTTAGCCTACTGAGCCCACATTCAGCGCAAAGCAGCTCTTTCGCACTGTATGACGCTGTAGAAAGTTGTCCAGTTCGGCTCCGTTCACTCAGCAGGGTTTCCCCAAAAATGCAGTAGTCCTGATAATTTCTGGGTGTAAATTCGGTTATAGAATGTTGTTGTCACTGCTGTAAACTCCCATATATACACAAATAAATATTTGAAAAATATAATTTCCGTGCACCCAGTGGGCCCCTCCCCAGTGTAGGCCCCTGGAAGTGAATGCACCCCTGTAATCAACGAGGGTAAAGGATGATTTTTTTTTTTTTTGTTGTTGTTGTTTTTTTTTTTTTTTTGCTTTTCTGAAAATCAGTTGCATGCTTTGAAATTAACATCAGCTTGCTTTTCAAGAGCATCCGTGGCTTCAGAACATGCTTCTCTGTCTCTCTTATCCTCATCTTATTGACAACAGATGGGATCTTAACCTACATCTACATCTGCAAATCCTCATGCTGTCTTCATTACCAACTCTGGAGTGAAATGTCTCCAGGATTCTCTCTGTTGGCGAGAAAATGCCTCCAGCAAAATTTAATCAAGCCACTGCCAAATTGAACTATAAGGATTTTTTAGAGCAACATAACATAACATAAATGCCTATATGCCAATATGCGAAAATGTAAATTACACATTTGATGCTTAATAAAAAAAATAATTTCCAAAATTGCATTATACTGTAAATGCTGTGTAATATTTAATTATCACATTTAATTTAATGAATCAAAAAATAAAATAAAATAAATAAAAGTACTCTGACCTACAAGTACTAAAACAGACAGACATATTCGGCTAATGTATGTTTCAGTCGATGGACACGCATTCCGCTTTCCCAATGCATTATGATCAAAAGGACATGGACAAAACAGTCACTCTTTGTAAACAAATGTTCAGTGCCGAATGCTCTATGACCCGGATGTTGATAGCGTGCGAACGCAGGTGAGACCTGAACAGCTCACGTTGCTATCTCTGTTTAAACTAAACTAATTTAAACCTTTTCCAATTTAAACATTCAACTGTAAGACGCAAAAGAGAATTCGTACGCACTGTGGAGAGCCGCGTCACAGCGCCCATCTTAGCAAGTATTCTAACAAACATTGTATGTTATGTCTTAAGAGAAAAAAGAGACAGACAATGTATGTGTATCAGTATCAGTGTACTAGATCTTTGAATTATGTCTTAAAGGGACAGCAGTCTAATATTCCTACTCTCTGTGTTTTAATGTTAATCAAAAGATGAAGAAATCACTCACTACTCTTGACTTAATAATTTTTGTAACGTCAATAATGTTTAATCTTTATTTAATTTATTCAAAGAAGTTTATATGCAGTGTTATTTTATATTTGATTACTTTATTCAATTTCTGTACCTGAAAACAGCTGTTAGAAATCTGAAAAACCTGTAAAGCATTGTTTATTTTATTTGTATCTTAACACTCATGTATTTATTTGGGCTGTTTCTTGTAGTTGGATTATTTGTTTTGATTTTTTGACAATGGTTCTATTTTTTTACTGAACATAGCAAATACCGAACCATGATAAAAACCCAACTGTGAGTAATCTGAACCGTTGCACCCCTATATATATATATATATATATATATATATATATATATATATATATATATATAAGTATATATGCAGAGTTGGGTAATCCAGGGGTCAAAGAGTAAAAGTCCTGCCATATTTTTATTCCACCCACTGAAGCATTAATGAGATAAATAAGTGATAAATTGAGTTATGATTGAGCATTATTGAAGACACCTGATGATAACAAGCAGAATCACCAAAGGAGAAAATCACAATTTTAAGTTACCATCACAGAGGTCAGGGTTTGTTTTAGTTGAGCTCTTGATCCTTGACTGTTTAATGTTAGATTTTGTTTGGGCAGTTTTAACTGCATTAAAATCAACCAGACAAGCAAAGTTAAAAGATGATCAGGTGTTGGTTATGTTTTCACATAATCATTATTTGATCTGAATCACTGAACTCATTTAGAGCCCATCTCTGAGTTAGATTTACATTATGATTACAGCAGCACTGTGATTATACAGCACAAGATCAGCTTTTACAATACAATTTTTTTTTTTTTTTTTTTTTTATAGAGTTCTGATTTTAAAAAAGAGCGCTCATTTAAACACACAAACATCAAGAATCATCCTGTGAATCTCAACAGTGGTGGCCATCATAAAGCATGTTGCAGTGCATTCTGGGAGCCACAATCAAATTCATCCATGGCTCCCATCATGCATTGCTGTATGAATTAATTATGAGCTAAATTGTCTTAGTAATTTCATTTATTCTCACTATTAAAATTTTGCTGTTTTTCTGTGACTTTTTAGTAGCTTGTTTTCTAATGTTCAGAGTTGATCTGTTGATCAGAATATTTGCTGTCACCGTTGTTGAGATTCACAGGCTGATACTTGATGTCTGTGTGTGCCTAAAAGATTTTTTTTTTTTTTTTTGTGATAAGGACAACTTTTTTTTAAAAAAATTCTGTATTGTATAAGCTGATCTTCTGCAGAATCACAGTGCGGCTGTACCAAATATGTAAATCTAACTCAGAGATTGAGCTCTAAATGAGTTCAGTGTTCAGATCAAATAATGATGTAAAAACATAACCAACAACCACCTGATCATCTTTAACTTTGCTTGTCTGGTTGATTTTAATGCCGTTAAAACTGCCCAAACAAAAAATATTAAACAGTCAAGGATCAAGAGCTCAACTAAAACAAACCTGACCCTGTGATGGTAACTTAAAAATTGTGATTTTCCTTTGGTGATTCTGCTTGTTATCATCAGGTTCTTCAATAATGCTCAATCATAACTCAATTTATCACTTATTTATCTCATTAATGCTTCAGTGGGTGGAATAAAATATGGCAGGACTTTTACTCTTTGACCCCTGGATTACCCAACTCTGTATATATGTATATATATATATATATATATATATCTATATATATATATGTATATAATACAGTGCTCAGCGTAAAGAGTACACCCCCTTTGAAAAGTAACATTTTAAACAATATCTCAATGAACACAAAAACAATTTCCAAAAATGTTGACAAGACTAAGTTTAATATAACATCTGTTTAACTTATAACATGAAAGTAAGGTTAATAATATAACTTAGAGAACAAAATTTTCCCGGACAGGGTTTAAAATAAGCCAGGATAGGCCTTAATCTAGAATAGTTAATCGTGGCTTAAAAAAAATGGCTTTCTGAAACACAAATTAAGTACAGATTACGAAAATCTGGACTATGGAGTCCTGACTTAAAATAAACTAGATTCATTTAAAACCAGAAAAAGACAGCAATCCAAAAAAAAAAAAAAAAAAAAAAAGAAATGCCTAGAAATCTGTTTGTAATGAAAACATTTAATATGATGAACTATATTATATTATATATATATATATATAACCCTATGATTATTAATGTTTTTGTTTTGTCTTTACATAGCAACAAACTAAACATAACTATTTAGACATGTGATGATCAGTGCTGGCAGTCTAGAAACAACACTGGTTTGATCCAAAGCACTATCATAGTGGTTGTTTCATTATATAAAAAAGGAAATTCTTGTTAGCAGGTCCTCAACCCAAGCACAAGCTCAACACTTCACCACAACGGTAATCTCCAAAAAACACTAACATATCAAAAACTTTTACATAATAGAACATTAAACAGTAAGACGTCTCTCCATATTCTCATCTTTCTAAAAAATGCATAAAATAACACTTTTCCAACATTTACTCTCCCAATTCAGCCCGGTGCAAAGCATGATGGGAAGTGAAAATCCTGTTTGATTGGGTTACTTGACTGAAACATGTTATTTCAAAATGAAAACATCAAGTGAGTTCTAGTAACAATTTCAAGTCAATTTAACATGATGCAATCACATTTGAACCAGAAACAATGGTGTTAAATCAAAATAATTTGTTTAATAAAATGAACAGCAAAAAAAACAAAACAACAAACAAAACAAAAAAAAATTATATAATAATATAATATATATATATATATATATATACAGAGTTGGGTAATCAGGGGTCAAAGAGTAAAAGTCCTGCCATATTTTTATTCCACCCACTGAAGCATTAATGAGATAATAAATGTTTAATTGAGTGATGATTGACCATTATTGAAGACACCTGATGATAACAAGCAGAATCACCAAGGAGAAAATCACAATTTTTAAGTTACCATCACAGAGGTCAGGGTTTGTTTTAGTTGAGCTCTTGATCCTTGACTGTTTAATATTAGATTTTGTTTGGGCAGTTTTAACTGCATTAAAATCAACCGGACAAGCAAAGTTAAAAGATGATCAGGTGTTGGTTATGTTTTCACATAATCGTTATTTGATCTGAATCACTGAACTCATTTAGAGCCAATCTTTGAGTTAGATTACATTATTGATTACAGCAGCACTGTGATTATACAGCACAAGATCAGCTTTTACAATACATTTTTTTTTATTTTTTTTTTTTTTTTTTAAGAGTTCTGATTTAAAAAAAAAAAAAAAAAAGCGCTCATTTAAACACACAAACATCAAGAATCATCCTGTGAATCTCAACAGTGGTGGCCATCATAAAGCATGTTGCAGTGCATTCTGGGAGCCACCAATCAAAATTCATCCATGGCTCCCATCATGCATTGCTGTATGAATTAATTATGAGCTAAATTGTCTTAGTAATTTCATTTATTCTCACTATAAAATTTTGCTGTTTTCTGTGACTTTTTAGTAGCTTGTTTTCTAATGTTCAGAGTTGATCTGTTGATCAGAATATGTTGCTTGTCACTGTTGTTGAGATTCACAGGCTGATACTTGATGTCTGTGTGTGCCTAAAAGAATTTTTTTTGTGATAAGGACAACTTTTTTTAAAAAAAAAATTCTGTATTGTATAAGCTGATCTTCTGTAGAATCACAGTGCTGCTGTAACCAATAATGTAAATCTAACTCAGAGATTGAGCTCTAAATGAGTTCAGATCAAATAATGATTATGTGAAAACATAACCAACAACACCTGATCATCTTTTAACTTTGCTTGTCTGGTTGGTTTTAATGCAGTTAAAACTGCCCAAACAAAATCTAATACTAAAAAGGCAAGGGTCAAGAGCTCAACTAAAACAAACCCTGACCTCGATGATGGTAACTTAAAAATTGTGATTTTCTCCTTTGGTGATTCTGCTTGTTATCATCAGGTGTCTTCAATAATGGTCAATCATCACTCAATTAATCACTTATTTATCTCATTAATGCTTCAGTGGGTGGAATAAAAATATGGCAGGACTTTTACTCTTTGACCCCTGGATTACCCAACTCTGTATATATATATATATATACACACACACGCACGCACAGCACGCACGCACGCACGCACGCACGCACACACACACACACACACACACGTCTTCTTTGAAACACAGCGTTAATCTGAAGTTAAACCTGCCTCCTGGTAGGTTTAATTTAAACCTCAATTTAGTCCTGGAGTAACTCTAGTCTCCCTCCAGGAAATCAGTTTATTAAACTCTGGACTAGACTAAGTTTAGGACTATTTAAACCATGACAGAGAAAGCAGATTTATGTAAATCTAGTTTAAAGGGCCATTTTATTCTAGGACTAGGCTTAATCTCTGTCCGGGAAACTGCCCCTAAATGTCTAATTTAACAAGAATTCAACCACAGGTGAGTCTAATTATTCATTACATGGGTGTTAAAATCCCTTCCCATTTTATGCTGTCAGCAATGGCACCACATGGAAGAGAAATGTCACAAGAAACAAAATATTTTTTTTTACACCAGAAAAGCTATAAGAAGATCAGCAAAGCTTTACTTATCAGTCAGAATACTGTAACAAAAGTGGTACAAACATTTTAAAAAGCTGGAACTGCAACCATCTCACAGAGACGTCCAGGTCGTCCACGGAAGTTAACACCTCGACAGGAGCAAAAATCGGCATGCAAGTTCAGTGCAGTTATCTAAAGAAGTAGAAAGCCAAACTGGGGTGATTATTTCCCGTGACACAATACGGCGTACACTGCAGAGGAATGGCATGCATGGGTGCCATCCATGAAAGAAGCCTCTCCTAAAGCCCAGGAACAAAAAAGCCCGCCTATAGTTTGCCAGGGCCCATGCTGACAAAGATAAAGTCTACTGGGACTCTATCTTGGTCTCATCACTCCAGAGTATAAATGTTTTTGGAACTGATGGCTTCAAAACTGTATGGCGTCGCAAAGGTGAGGAATACAAAGAAAAATGCACGGTGCCTACAGTGAAACATGGTCGCAGTGTCCTTATGTGGTGCTGCATGAGTGCTGCTGGTGTCGGGGAGCTGCATTTCATTGATGGCATCATGAATTCACAGATGTACTGCTCTACTGAAAGAGAAGATGCTACCATCACTCCGTGCCCTTGGTTGTTGTGCACTTTTCCAACATGACAATGATCCTAAACACATTTCTGAAGAAAAACAGGGTGAATGTAATTCAGTGGCCAAGTATGTCTCCAGATCTTAACCCAATCAAACACCTCTGGGGAATTCTGAAGAGACAAGTTGAGCATCACTCTCCATCAAGCATCCAGTCTCTAAAAGAGGTCATTCCTGAAGAATGGAAAAAGATAGATGTTGCAAAATGTCACCAACTTGTTCATTCCATGCCTAGAAGACTTGGTGCTGTCATTAAAAATCATGAAGGCCATACAAACTACTAGATGTAGTAGTTTTTGTTGTGGGGTGTAATCATTTTTGCATCACTTTAATTTGAGGAAAACTGAAAAATGTGTAATCTAAGTTATATTATTAACCTTACTTTCATGTTATAAGTTAAACAGATGTTATATTAAACTTAGTCTTGTCAACATTTTGGAAATTGTTTTTGTGTTCATTGAGATATTGTTTATTGAGATATTGTAACTTTTCAAAGGGGGTGTACTCAGGGGGCGTACACATATATATTACCAAAATTTATTCAGACACCTTGAACATTTCATTCATTAATACGGATTATTCACTATAGTTTAAAAAATGATAATAAAATATGACAAGATCTCAGTTAAACTGTGTCAGAAAAAATAATCTTAATTATGACAGATAACACTTAAGCGAAACATGGTCAGGTCAAAGTGTCTGAATAATTTTTGGTTCCAATTTTTTTTAATCAATTTTACTTATAGTCCACTGTATGAATAATTTTTGGGTATAATATGTCACAGTTTACTTTATTTTGCTATCCTCACTTACATAAATAAACTATAGTGTCCTGCACCCACTAGTGAAAATATATCAAAAATATATATAAAAAAAAAAAAAAAAAAAAAAATGTCTGATTTTTTGGTTTGATTGTATATATACACAACGATCAGGCATAACATTATGACCACTGACAGTTGAAGTGAATAACACTGATTTTCTCTTCATCACGGCACCTGTTAGTGGGTGGGATATATTAGGCAGCAAGTGAACATTTTGTCCTCAAAGTTGATGTGTTAGAAGCAGGAAAAATGGGCAAGCGTAAGGATTTTAACGAGTTTGACAAGGGCCAAATTGTGATGGCTAGACGACTGGGTCAGAGTATCTCCAAAACCGCAGCTCTTGTGGAGTGTTCCTGGTCTGCAGTGGTCAGTATCTATCAAAAGTGGTCCAAGGAAGGAACAAGAAGTTAATGCTGGTTCTGATAGAAAGGTGTCAGAATACACAGTGCATCGCAGTTTGTTGCGTATGGGGTTGCATAGCCGCAGACCAGTCAGGGTGGTCATGCTGACCCCCTGTCCACCGCAGAAAGCTCCAACAGTGAGCACATGAGCATCAGAAGAGGACCACGGAGCAATGGAAAAAGGTGGCCTGGTCTTATGAATCATGTTTTCTTTTACATGATGTGGATGGCTGGGTGCGTGTCTGTTGCTTACCTGGGGAACACATGGCACCAGGATGCACTATGGGAATAAGGCAAGCTGGTGGAGGCAGTGTGATGCTTTGGACAATGTTCTGCTGGGAAACCTTGGGTACTGCCATCCATGTGGATGTTACTTTGACACGTACCACCTACCTAAGCATTATTGCTGACCATGTACATCCTTTCATGGAAATGGTATTCCCTGGTGCCTGTGGTCTCTTTCAGCAGGATTAATGCACCCTGCCACAAAGCAAAAATGGTTCAGGAATAGTTTGAGGAGCACAACGATGAGTTTGAGGTTTTGACTTGGCTTCCAAGTTCCCCAGATCTGTGTGCTGAACAAACAAGTCAAATCCATGGAGGCCTCACCTCACAACTTACAGGACTTAAAGGATTTGCTGCTAACATTTTGGTGCTAGATACCACAGCACACCTTCAGGGGTCTAGTGTTGTCCATGCCTTGACAGGTCAGGGCTGTTTTGGCAGCAAAAGAAACACACCCCTGCTACGCTGCTGCTGCAGAGCAAGTACCGAGACTTGCTTCTGCCAATACATTCACAGACATTGCTGTGAGCATGTAAGACATGCTGCTGCACATGTACCATACATGAATTAACCCCCGTAGCAGATCCACACAGGTGGAGCTGGGAAAGGACGGTTCGAAAGGACGCTAACTAACAGCAAATAATGCAGACTGCTAACAGCAAATAATGCCAAGTATTTGAATGTGTGAGCAGCAAACTCATTGGCCACTGATGCAACAGCAACCAATCAGCTGTGGTGTGTAGATAATGATGTGATTGCTACCAAAATGAGTTAAAGACCTACTAGCCTTCACCGTCAGAGTTTCATGGCAGAACTAGATAAGTATTACAAGGTTAAACAAGCACTACAGCATTTCAACTGATTTTTTATTTTTTATTATTATTATTTTTTTTTTTTAATTTTGACCAAGGACAATATTTATCTTAGGGCGCTGAGAGATGGGCAATAAGCAAATTAGGTCAACAAGCAAATTAAACATAAGGGCAATAAGCAAATTATTATTATTATTATTTTTTTATCACATAAAGAAAGATAATTTACTGATTAAATTGATCATGTTCTTAAGATACTGTTAAAACTTTGAGTGAAAGTTGCAAAGTAGTTTGTGCTACATAAAAAAGGCATAACGCTTAATCATTGCAAGCAAATTAATGAGAAGGAAAAGAATCTGGACCCCAAGGCATGTGTGTAAATGCAAATGCTTCACTCCAAAACACTTAATTATTTTAATTAGATTTTGTTAGTTTGTACAATTGTATAAACAGCCTTTGTACTTCACCAGTAATTGTGAGGTTAAAAAGACAGTGCAGAGCTGTGAGATGCACATGTAGGAGATGATGAATTATTGTTAGCCACTTTCCAGGACATAGTGTATGTATACTGCTTTTGTCCTCCAGTGAGTCTTGGCTGACCCAAAACTCTTGGGATCAACTTCTGGTACTAAACACGCTGACTTATTAGTGTGCAGTGTTCTCTCCTTCACAGGCCTTGGGGCAATCATGATACTGAAGTTGCTAAATGATTACAGCAGTCTAGTGCAATGGGTGTTTTTCTCTCTTGTGTATTTTAGATGTGCGTGAGCTGTGGTCACACATGAAAGTAATACACAGTGCAAAATCAGTATGTGGTAGTATAATTGCTTATTGCAAACTCCCTTAAATTCCTATAATCTGCCTTAATGAGCTGCCAGTCTGAAAAGTTTACAAAATCATAAATGTCCAGAGGCAGTATGTTGTAGAAAAAAAATCAAATTAGCAACACAAATATAGGGAATCTATTTATTTATTTGGTTAGCTAGTTAGCTATTTATTTATTTGGTGGGTTGGTTATTCTGTTTGTTTAGCCTCTGTTTACATTGCATTTTATTGCACTACATTTTTCTGAGACATTTACAGGTTTAGAATAACATCTTCAATATGTAACAGTAATCATTCTTTTGTTTACCATCTGCAGGGAGATGATTACGAATAGATGTTTTGTTCTTCTGGATTTGCTTTACATTGTTCTCTTTTTCTAACGACTGGATACCCATTCAAGCTATCGAACAGGCTGGCAATTTTTCCTGGCAGAGTTTTGATGTTGTGGTTCAGAGCAGGGTTTAGATTTAGGTTCAGTAAATATAGGCCTTTATATTTTATGTGCCATGCTTGCTATGCTTTTGAACAAC
Source organism: Culter alburnus (assembly GCA_028476615.1). Classification (NCBI taxonomy): domain Eukaryota; kingdom Metazoa; phylum Chordata; class Actinopteri; order Cypriniformes; family Xenocyprididae; genus Culter; species Culter alburnus. The sequence goes on from JAOTNS010002922.1 coordinate 503,540, forward strand.
TCAGGCAAATAATCTGTGCACTGTTTTGTGGACATGAAAATAATTGTCTGGTATATTAGAGACTAAAGTATAACTCTTATATTAACCATTATATTTTCTGCTTTTCACAGTTTGCATCACTCTGCTTGTTTGTGTTTGTTTAAGACAGACTGTTAGTCCGTGTAGCATAACCTGATTTTGCTGAGTTCAGCATGTTCCTGGGTCAACATTTTTGTTGATCCTGGAAAACATTCAAATCAGCCAATCAGATTTGAGGGACAAGTTTACAGATTATGTCAAGTTTAGGCTTAAAATCATGAACTGGTGCTTCTACATCAGTGTTATTCTTCTATCATTTCCTCTGATTTTTGGGATATCTTATGGGTAGGGTTAGGTTTAGGGATAGGAATAGGGTTAAGACTAAATTTTCAGACTAGAATGTTGTTTCAGGATCAACAAAATATGTTGACCAGGAACGCATCTAACTCGGCAATCAGGATGTGGTCCGTGTATTACCGTACAAGTGGGAATTTACTGTGACTTTTTCAGCAGGTTACATCGTTACACCAGTAGGGGAAGACAAGTGACTGTCTTTATAGCTGCTTCCCATTTCAGAGGCTGCATACGTCAGCAAATATGTCTTATTGAAGAAAAGTAATCTTCAAGTTATTCTTCGTGAGGTGATAAAGTACTGTAATTTCTAAAGGTTACTTTTCTTAAAAGAGTCCACCTCGATGACGTATGCAGCCTTCAAATGTGACCTCCCGAGAACACAGCCTTCGAAATGAGATGCAGCATATGAGTGAGTAAAGGAATCCTTCATTCAACCGATTCGATCAACAACACTGATTCATTCATTAACAAAACAAATGACTGCCTTTTTGAGAGTCACTGAATCATTAATTTAACTGATTCAAAAAACACTGCAGCTAAATTCAGTTTAGTGCTTAAAGGTGCAATAGGTGATTCTCTACAGAATTGTTTTTTTGTTATAGGCTACTGGTTGATAGCAATCACTATGTGTTAAATGGTCTAAATGTAATTTTATAAATATATATCGTCTGTGGAAGGTGTAGGACCCTAAAATGTTCATCCACTCTTTATATTCAGTCCGAATGCAATAATACAATGTCCTACCTGCCTGTCAGTGTATGTTTTTACATTTCCTCACGCACCCTGTTCGCACAGACATCATACATCATCAGCGCGTTTCATGCCTTGCAGAATTTATACAAGACCTCAGTCACGGAGCACTGCGAACAAACAGCTGGCACCTTTTACAGTTCCTACCGAATCAAAACAATGAGCTTATGCTACGTTCACACCATAACTATTGTATTAAGTATTAAGAGATGGCAACCTGTGACGTTCTAACTGGAGCTGTTCACATACTCAGACTCGGCATTATGCATTTCCATCTAAACAGTATCAACACTGAAATGAATCTGCAGCAGTCAGGTACAAGTTCTCTAAGTTGTTTACATTCATTATCAGGGGCGTAGCCATCATTTTAGAAGTGAGGGGGACAGAAATGTTGGGTGTAATACCAGTCTTTTTCTGACCTTTGTCAAATTGATAGATTTATATTTTCTTTATATCTCATCTCTTGCTTTTAATTTGAAATCAATTTGCTTTTAATAAGAAATCAAATACACAGCTGAACAATAACCAATATCTAAAATTTTTCCTTATATTTTTATGACAATTTTATGATTGGTTTATGTACTACAAACACTTGTGCATTAAGTCCTCGTGGATTTTATACAATGTAAAAAAAAAAATATAAAAAATTCACAGAATAAAGCAGAAAATACAGTACCTATCAAAAGTTTGGACAATTGTAATTTTACAATTGAAATAGGCCTATGTCTCTTCTGCTCAGCAAGGCTGGATTTATTTAATCAAAAATGCAGTAAAAACAGTAATATTGTGAAATAGTATTACAGTTTAAAAGATGTTTTCTATGTGAATATATTTTAAAATATATATTTTTCCTGTGATCAAAGCATCATTACTCCAGTCTTCAGTGTCACATGATCCTTCAGAAATCATCTAATATGCTGTTCAAGAAACATTTATGGTTATTATAAATGTTGAAAACAGTTTGTGGAAACCACGATACCATTCAAACATTTGTGGTAAGAAAAAAAAAAGAGAGAGAGAAAAGAGAGATATTAATAATTTTATTAATTAAGGATGCATTAAATTTAGTGACAGTGACAATAAAAGCAAATAAATGCTGTTCATTGAACTTTCTATTCATCAAAGAATCCAGAAAAAAAAAAAAATGTATCATGGTTTCCTCAACAAATCATCATATTAGAATGATTTCTGAAGGATCAGCGAGGAGCGAGACTTTTATTATGCCACAGTCGCCGGAGCCGCTTCTGCTATTCTGGTCATGAGTATGAGGTAACACAGCTCTGTTTATCATATTAGATATTTTGAGTGTGTTGAAAATGATGTTATAACGTTACTCTGTGCGTTCGCTTGGCGGCTGCTGTGAGACACTTGTTTGAGACACACTGCAGCAAGCTAGATCGATTTTAGAATATCATATTAAATACTGGATGGCTTGTGTTGATAAATGACATGCAATTAATTTTAAAACGTATTGTATTATGGAGAAAATTATGTATTACTGTTGCTAAAAATAAAGCTGCATCTGATTATGCTATGTTAGCTACTTGACAAAATAGTGTTTTTCCTCTAAGGCATGGTAAAGCATGGTACTCGCAAAAAAACAAACAAACAAAAAAAAACAAGAAAATTAGATTTAAACAATAAGACTAAAAGTGTTGAGCTATATAACAACAATTAGTTTTCTGTCTATAAATGTAACAAAACAGTTGTTCCCTTGTCTGATAAAACATGTAATATATTAAAGCGTCTTTGTTGTTTCCATGGTTTTTACAAAATAAAAACGGAAACCGAGGGTAATGCGAATATGATGCAATTGACAGGCGACTCCTCACATGTCTCGGAGCCTTGGTTAAAATAGCAATTTTCTCACAATTTACAAATAGTTGGAAACATTTGAGATATTGTAAGTACTTAACTGAACAAAATATATAACACTGGCCTAGTGGTTTTGGGATATTTTACTGCAAAGATTTTACATATTGCACCTTTAAGTAAATGGATTCTTGGCGAGCATAAGAGACTTCTTTCAAAAACATTAAAAAGGTTGTCAATTAGCACTGCATTATTTATATACTTTATCATCAATAAATACCTTGAGATGACTTGAAAAACACACATAAACCATATCTTGTCGCAATCGTGTGTTTGTCTTCACATTTCGGTCAAAACGTTTCTGCATTTTATTCAGCTGCTGCTAGAGCTAATTGCTGAATTATTTCTATGAAACCATTTTGGACTTTCTGCGAGACAGCGCCCTCCGGCTTCCAATATGAATGAAACATATATTACACAAGAGTGAGCGCGCCACATAATGTTTAGATCACCTCATTTTAGTTAAGAATAAAATGACAGGTCATGCAAAGGTGCGGGGAACGATTTTACATTTTATTAAAAGTGCGGGGGACACGTGCCCCCGTCCCCCACGTATTCTATGCCCATGTTCATTATTATTGTAATGTTATGTGGTTTGAGACATGAGGTAGTTTAACGCCGTCTCTTGTGATGCTTTGCCGAAAGCAGCAGTTTGTGTGGGTGGGTGTGTTTGTGTGCGCATTCATGTGTTTTGGAGGAGGCGTGGCTTTGAACGGCGATTTACAGGTAGGGTGGGATCGTATGCTTTCAATGCTAGCAGGCTAACATTAGCATTTCCCAGATCATCTACTGCACCTTTAATCTTAATTCTGAAACAAGCACAGTTCAGTTCACAATTCAGGTAATGACAACCACATTTACAAAAATTCTGCCCAGTGTCTAAGAACTGATTACAACTTATAAATATAATTAATGAGTACCTTTAGTGTTTTCAATGATGTGCTGCCTATACATATCTGTTCACAGCTCAAAAAATGTATTCTGGGGTTTCATGACCCTTTAATGATATGTAAACGTGCATCAGAGACTTCTATATCTCTCTCTTCTGTGTGGTGCAAGAAATCAGCAAAAGAACCCATTGACATGAGATGCCATAACGGTCCTATAATTATCATGGTGTCAATCATCGCATTTTCGGAAGTGAGTCATGTTGGGTAGCTACAAACACTGAGTGAAAATTTACAGGATTCACTCCTGTATTTAAATGCAGTTGTCAACCCTGAAACTTTACAGAGTTTACGCCTATGTTGCCAGTATATATCTGTTGCTACAAAATGAAGAAAAGTTAATTTTGCTTGGAAGACACACCTTAAGAAAAATCCCATCCCTGATCGGATGTGGCGGATGCCAGATCTGGGTCGACACTATGTTGCTGTAAGGGATAGCTATCCGTTTTGTTAAAACTCTTCCATTTACACTTGGCAACATAATTCCGATCTTCCATTTCCCACACTATATGCAAATTTAACAGACTTAAATTCAACAAAAGCAAAATATATGAGCTTAATTTTATTAATTATCAGCTCATTTCAACATCAAAGATCACAATAGGAGAAAAAGCACTAATAAGCCAATTAAGTCTCACTACCTTGAATGAAGATGATTGCATGTTGAGCTTCAGAATGTGATGCAGTTTGCATGTTGGCTTGTTGAAGAGATACTCATTTACGGCGGGCCATATCTGTGGTGATACATGATGTTGTAACGCTGACATATCTGGCTAATATACATATATATATATATATATATATATATATAATCATTTTGGGAGGAGTAAAAATTACATATGTGGTTCCAACAAACAGATGCATTTACATTTGTCCAGTTTCGTCTGGAACCTGTCTTAGACCACCTTCTGAAGTAATCTGAGTGATCGGATCTAAATCCTTTTTGAATGTGTTTCGGAGGGCATTTACACCTGATCTTTTCATTATAGGATAGCTATCTGATCAGAGAAAATGCATTAAGTTACAGTAAATAAAGAAAGCTAAAATTGAAATGTTCTAAAAATGTATAACAGTGAAACTCTTGAGGGTAGACATCTCAAAAGTAAAGGCTTTTTACCAGTTCTAATTCCTGCATTGAGGGTTTTGAACGGCCTTGTCTGTAGGTCGTAGCATTAGCAGTGCAAAGCTGGCGGTTTTCTTGTTTACCTGCTGACTCAGATGTTTCAGATCTTTGACCTCCCCTTCAGTAATCAACTGGGTGATTGTCAGGTATGTGTGCACAGGCATCATCTCATGGCCCCTTTGTCCTAGACCTGAGGTCTACATGAGCAGCATATATCCCAGCAAAGAGATCGTATACACCACTTCTCAGCATCTCTATCCTAACTTACATTTTAGAACCAGTACAGTATAGTACTCTATCTATCTATCTATCTATCTATCTATCTATCTATCTATCTATCTATCTATCTATCTATCCTAACTTACATTTTAGAACCAGTACAGTATAGTACTTTTGTACTATTTTTTGCTCCCTCATAGTTCCGACTGAAGTCCAAGCATAAATTGTTCAGCGTATCCAAACAACACTTAATGCAGTCACTGAATGAATCACTGTTTTTGACTCATTCATCAAGCCAGCTACTTGTATGAACTGATCAGTGTTTTAACGAATCAGTTGAAAGAATAATTCATAACTCACTCATAAAGACAGCCGTATTGTCACCACCTATACCAACTTAACAATGTATCCTGTTGAAAGAGTCATTGAAAAACCCAGATCAACCCCACTACAAATTTTACATTCCCAGAACATTCTCAGAACGTCCCTACTGGTGTTAAGGACGTTGCCTAGTAACGTTCCCACTACATTCAGAGACGGTCACAATGTGGAGTTCTTTTAAGGTTTGGGGGACGTTATTTGGCGGACATTCCCAGAACATTCAGGAGGTTCTCTGAATGTTTAGGGAACCATATTTTATTTAGAAATGTTCTCAGAACGTCCTTGCTGCCCTTGTCAAAAAAACTGAATTGAAAATTAGAGCTAAATTGACTAACAAAAGTGGCTGTTCAAACAAAAACTATTTATTCTTAAATGTCTTACAAAAGACAAAACAACATATGCATGAGCTAATATAACTGCTGTATCACAACATCAGCAACTACACAGTTACTGCTGTCTTTAAATAAAGCAACATGCAGCAGAAAATCAGTGTCTCCGCATCATCACTGACTGAAGCACAGGCTCTACTCTCCAGCACAATGGTGACCTCACAAATCTCAGATAACAGAAACAACATTAAACACTAACAGATCTCTCTAGATCTCAGCATCTTCACTTATTACAAATTTGACTTTATTTCTATCATTCAAATCTTCTTAATAAGGTGTTGATATTTTATCAAAATTTATAGATGTCATCGTTACGGAGGTAAGCGCTTGCTTTAGTTGGGCTCCTGACCCTTGACGTTTTGACTTAATTTTTTCACCAATTGTTGTAACTGTGTGGTTCTAAAGCACTTGCTACAAAAAGAAAAAAAAAAAAAAAAAGAAAAAAACTGATAAAATGGATTTTGTTGATGATTTTATCATCATACAGTGGTTTTATTCACTGATCTCTAAATATTGTATTTTCTTTCATGTTGCTGTAGTCCTGTGATACAACATAAAATCATGTGTTGCTTTGATATTTAAAAAAAAAAGGTTTTATCATTGTCAAAATCAGACAGCATCATGTAGATTCACACAGACATCAAGATTCTGCGTATGATCCTCATCAATGGTGACAAAATTTTCAGATAAACATATTAAATCTGAGCATCACAAAACAAGCTACTAAAGTCACAAAAAAAGATTTTTGTTTAGTGTCACCATTGCTGAGGATCATACGCTGATTCATGATGTCTGTGTGAGTCTAAAAGACACTGCTCAAAACTCTGTCTGTATAATAAATAGTAAAAAAGTAAACTAAGCATTAATTCATGCAAAACTAACAGTTAATAGACTCATAGTTTAGATTCTGGTGATGATCAGTGAATCAGGACACTCCATGATGATTGGATTATCATTACTAAATAACCCAAATCATTTGATCAGAATTTCTCTTACATTTTTTGCTATAACAAACTTGAAAGCCAGAGAAAATCTAATGTTAAATGTCAAGAATCAAGAGCCCATCTAAAGCAAACGCTCACCTATATAACGGTTACTTCAAACTTTATTATTTTCTATAAAACACCCACGTAAAAGGTGACGTTCTCAGGACCTTGTGCAACTTTGCCTAAAAGTTCTCCAAAAGTGACAAAAATTCTGACATTTTACAGAACATCTGGGACATAAAACGTCCTCTTTTGCTAATGAAAGTGCTGCAGTTCAAGGATCCATATATGATTTTAGGGGACATTCCAATTTGGTTAATTTTATGTTTTATGTTACAATGAGGATATTTGGGACATTAACTGAATGTTGCCACATGGTCCTCTGTTGGTCATTTAATAACGTTCCCGATATGAGTTTAGGGGGACGTTCTATTTTGGTTATTTTATGGTCGCGTGAGAACGTTACAAAGATGACATTTGGGAAGTTAACAGAGCGTCCTATAGTAATAGTCCCCTAAACATTCCCAGAACATCCTGAATGTTCCCTGAAGGTCCGCTAAATAACGTCCCCCAACCCTTAAAAGAACTCCACATCGTGACCGTCTCTGAATGTTCTGGGAACGTTACTAGACAACGCCCTTAATACCAGTGGACGTTCTGAGAATGTTCTGGGAACGTAAAATTTCTAGCGGGGTAACCTGTTACTTAGTAACGTGGAGTTATAAAAACAAGTCCCAGGGCTGTTGGACTATATATCTTTTATATATTTAGAGGTTATAAAACATATTTCATTTGAAATCACAGTGTTTTGTGTCATTTAAACACATGACAATTTTCAAAGATTGATTTGACAGAATCCTCCAAACTGAGATGTTAATGTCTTACTAGAAAGTTACTACAAAGCTTTATTTATTTATCTATCTATCTATCTATCACCAGAGTTGGGTAATCCAGGGGTCAAAGAGTAAAAGTCCTGCCATATTTTTATTCCACCCACTGAAGCATTAATGAGATAAATAAATGTTTAATTGAGTGATGATTGACCATTATTGAAGACACCTGATGATAACAAGCAGAATCACCAAAGGAGAAAATCACAATTTTTAAGTTACCATCACAGAGGTCAGGGTTTGTTTTAGTTGAGCTCTTGATCCTTGACTGTTTAATATTAGATTTTGTTTGGGCAGTTTTAACTGCATTAAAATCAACCGGACAAGCAAAGTTAAAAGATGATCAGTGTGTGGTTATGTTTTCACATAATTGTTATTTGATCTGAATCACTGAACTCATTTAGAGCCCAATCTTTGAGTTAGATTACATTATTGATTACAGCAGCACTGTGATTATACAGCACAAGATCAGCTTTTACAATACAATTTTTTTTTTTTTTTTTTTAAAGAGTTCTGATTTAAAAAAAAAAAAAAGCGCTCATTTAAACACACAAACATCAAGAATCATCCTGTGAATCTCAACAGTGGTGGCCATCATAAAGCATGTTGCAGTGCATTCTGGGAGCCACCAATCAAATTCATCCATGGCTCCCATCATGCATTGCTGTATGAATTAATTATGAGCTAAATTGTCTTAGTAATTTCATTTATTCTCACTATTAAAATTTGCTGTTTTTCTGTGACTTTTTAGTAGCTTGTTTTCTAATGTTCAGAGTTGATCTGTTGATCAGAATATGTTGCTTGTCACCGTTGTTGAGATTCACAGGCATACTTGATGTCTGTGTGTGCCTAAAATTTTTTTTTTTTTTTTTGTGATAAGGACAACTTTTTTTAAAAAAAATTCTGTATTGTATAAGCTGATCTTCTGCAGAATCACAGTGCTGCTGTAACCAATAATGTAAATCTAACTCAGAGATTGAGCTCTAAATGAGTTCAGATCAAATAATGATTATGTGAAAACATAACCAACAACACCTGATCATCTTTTAACTTTGCTTGTCTGGTTGGTTTTAATGCAGTTAAAACTGCCCAAACAAAATCTAATACTAAAAAGGCAAGGGTCAAGAGCTCAACTAAAACAAACCCTGACCTCGATGATGGTAACTTAAAAATTGTGATTTTCTCCTTTGGTGATTCTGCTTGTTATCATCAGGTGTCTTCAATAATGGTCAATCATCACTCAATTAATCACTTATTTATCTCATTAATGCTTCAGTGGGTGGAATAAAAATATGGCAGGACTTTTACTCTTTGACCCCTGGATTACCCAACTCTGTCTATCACACATAGGGACATGCTGTTCACTCTGAGGTGGTCATTTGGAAAGTTTTCCCCATATCAACACACAAGTCATGTGAAACTGTGAGGGTGTGAAACTAAACATTGTTGCCAGATGGCTCAGTAATGCGTAGATAGTTTTCGTGGGGCCAGTTTTATGGGAGGTGGCTGTTCCGTGACAGTGGTTACCCTCTACGACCATATATTTTCACCTCTGTCAAAACTCATTGGCGTATAGAGGAGAGCCACAGAGCCCACAGCTGCACCTGCAAAATAGAGAAGTAGAAACTTTTCCTTTAAGCTGGCTTTATGTATCAAGTGCTTATAGATTGCCTTTTTTAAGTGGTGTGCAAAAGTGGTCAGTTTTGACAAGGTTTGTAATCATCTTATTTCTTTTCTTTTGAGTTGAAAGTCATGAATTACCAACATAAAACGCCTACACAAGATTGCTTGTTTAATTGTCCAACTGATATTTTATTGATCAATGTGTCAGTGGCATTTACAATTTATAGTATTAAAGGGATATAAAGGATCTAAGGATTTTCAATAGCAACCTCTGTGTGTTTAAGAGAGTATGCATCTGTGTTCACTGTAAAAACGACAACTCAAAATTGTTCACCTTACTAAGATTTTTGCATTCACTGACAATAAAATTGCTAGTTGGAACTTGAACTATCTGTTGTAAGCCACTTGAACTCACTTTCAGACGTTTCTGAGGAAAAGTTCATCTTATTTTATAAATTGAGTTGATTTTATTTTGAAGTTGTAGTTGACACCCAGTTAGAGTGAGTTCAACTTATCTGCGCATGCTCATTTAAAATTTGTCATGGCAACCGGCTGCAACGGGGTTTCCAAGGATTTTCCCAGGAGCTCCCTGCGAAAGTTTGAAAGTTTGCGTCCACCATCTTGTCACGATGCCAGCAGTAACTTTCCCTGACGTCTTTGTCGAAGAGAAACATTCCTTCTAACAGTAAGCTAATCGTATGAATATGTATATATGCATTTGATATTTGTATTACATTTCATTGCGAGAAACAAAAGTATTTGTTTGTCTTTATATTCTTCCAAAACAGACATCTGACATCACAAGTCATCGCAGACAGGCAGCTGTGGAAGGTCTTCCCATATTTCTGCGGGAGAATACTGAGAAGCTTTTCTCTAGATGCCTTCACAGCAAAATCCCCAGTGTTAAATTAACACCCAAAGTGTACATATGAGTCCATCTTGCCGGGTGTTAAAAAGTAACACTGAAGCAGTGTTAAAGTTAAAGAGATAATTGATTGATGATTGAGTGGTGATTGACAATTAGTGGAGACACCTGATGTTAATAAGCAGAATCATTGAAGAAACAACAAGAGAAAAAAGAGAGAGACACAACAACTACAACTGACTTCCAGCCATTAAACATTATTACACTTATTATTAACCAGTTTGATTTTATTTCTCTCATACATCAACAAAAGTCCTTATTGAGAATTAACAGATGTTTAGATGTTAATGTTTTAATGAAAGTTTAGTTTGAAGTCACCATGATGGTGAAAAGCATTTCCTTTAGTTGGGCTCTTGACTCTAATTATTAACATTAATTTATCTCTGGTGCTCTAACTTTGTGTTTGTAGAGCCGTTTGTTATGGCCAGAGAAACTATGATCTGAGCTGTGTTTCCCAAAAGTGCTGTGAGCCAAAGTTGATCAATTTAGGTTTACAATGCTTTGGGAAGCACAGTCATAATGGTTGTTTTGTCATTGTGAAATGGCCAGATTCATTGGTGACATCCAGCATTAACTGGTGATATAGATGTATATTATTTTCTATAGTAAATCGGTTACCACTTGAGATCCAGCAGAGCTTTTAATCTGAAGGTTTTTTTTTTTTTTTTTTTTTTTTAAAACCACATACAGACATCAAGAATCAGCATATGACCCTCAACAATGGTGACAATCAAACAAAGTGCTTCATGTTACAGTGCATGATGGGAGCCACCAATCAAAATTTAAACTCAAAATAGTAAGTTATTACAGGGGATGGTAATCTGAACTCAAAATAGTAAGCTTTTACAGACTTGAAAGTTCCAGTAACTTGAATTTAAAAAACTTAGTTGTCAGAACTTGAAAAACTTAGCTGACGCAACTTAATAATTGTAGTTCTTCAAAACTTAAAAAATTAAGTTGATATCTTCAACTCAAAAATTCTGTGCAGTCGGTTGCCTTGAAAATTTGAGTTGAACTAACTTTTTCTTTTTTTACAGTGTTGTTTAATATCCTTTGTATTAATTTATTAATTTATAATAATTTAATCATGATTTAATATTTCATTTATTCCAATAAATCATGTAATCATTCATTTTTATTAAATTTCTTATTTTAGTTTTTTCCTTACTCTTACAATATTGTTTCTCCATCGTCATAATTTCTATTACTTTTGCTTTGGTATTATAACACTTGTTGGATTTGTGCACAGACAAAGTCTGAACAAAGTCCACGCAAAGTAGAGATGAAGTTTAGACAAAGCCTGAGCATTAAACAAACATAACTAAGATTGTTCAATAAATCCTGCTTATTTTTTTTTAGCATCAATTCATTTTCAGTGTCCTGCACTCTCAAGGCTTCCTGTCAACCTCGCAGGCTGATAGAAGACTCTTGCTTAATACAGTTCTGGGTACCAGACAAACTGTATATTCTATCCCCTTACCCTAACCCTAAAGGCCCGTTCACACCAAGAACAATAACTATAAAGACAACTAGTGTCCACACCAGCGAACAATATTGTTCTGTTGATTCTAAGCGCATGCTTGTCTGTCACTTTACATGCTCAAGCTCCTTATAGCAGGATGAATTCTGATTGGCTGTCAATGTTTTTTATCATTCATCAGCTGGATAAAATCGCTCTGAAATTGATTCCAATATCGTTATAGCTTGTGGTGTGAACTCTACTTTTCTTTAATATTGAGAACGATTTTTAAAACTGTATCTTTATTGTTATCTTTATAGTTATCATCAGAGGTGGGTAGTAACAAAGTACATTCACTTCGTTACATTTACTTGAGTAGTTTTTTGGAAAAATTTTACTTTTTAGAGTAGATTTAAATGTGGGTACTTTTACTTTAACTTGAGTACATTTGTAATGAAAAATCTGTACTTTTACTTCGCTACGTTGGGTGTCTCTCGTTACTTTATTTTAATGCAATACTGTGCATGTTAATAAGAAATGCGTAGTTTATTCCAAGCACGCTGTCTCTTTTTTCATGAACGATGTCCCATTCACAAATGAATCACTCTTTTGAGTCGATTCTGTTCAAAGACTTGATCAAACAAGTTGGTAAAACTGTCTAAACTAGTTCGCGAATCAGTTTGAATTAATTGTTCAGTTCCTGCACGCACTGAATCGTCTGAAGCGGTTTCTCACTCGGAGCGACATCGATTAAATGCAAATCTGCAAATGCATCCAATTGTTTTCCAGCGATGAAGATCTTTATTAGTTGAATGTATGCTGTCTGTGAACAGGTCCACAGGTATCAATTTCATTTGATTTCGATTCATACAGCCAACCTACATTTTACAACCAAGCAGATTATTACGACACGATAACAAAGTATGTAGCATTTCTTTACCTTTTTTATGGACATATATCTTATCTTATACATTAAATAAGCATTGTTCAGACTGTATGAAATGGTAATTTGTGAATAGTGAATATTGCCTATTGCGCAGAGGCGGCGCCGGCGACCTGTTCGTCTTGAAAATTAATGCCTTTGCGTAGACAAAGTTAACTAGTTTACACAGTTTACACGCGCCTGCAGAAATATACATTTGATTACATTTTGGAAAACAAACGGAAGAAGATCTGTCAATGTGCATTTGATCATTTTTTGTGTGATGTTCAGCGGTTATGAGCGTGCAGAACATTTAAAGAGTTTTCTCTCTTCTTTCAAATGTAGCTGTATATGTTATTATTATACAAAGTAAAGGACATGCAATGATATTCGGGTTAAATGCCAGAAATAATGCTTGTCTCTTCTGTGTTTGTTGCAAATATATCTAATTATGATAATAATTATCTAACATGCTATATATATATATATATATATATAGAGTTACAAAGTAACTAGTAACGAGCTACTTGAGTAGATTTTCAATGGATACTTTTTTACTCTTACTCAAGTAACTATTAAGATTATTAATTTCACTTTTACTTTGAGTAAATATTTCTATAAGTACTTGTACTTTTACTTGAGTACAGTTTTTGTACTCAAGTAAAAAAAAAAAAAAATGTCCCCACAAGGACAAGGATTTCAGATATTGCCATCTTTTTGAGGGGACATTTGGTGTCTAATACCTGAATCACGCACACACACACACACACACACACACACACATATATGTATGCACTAAATTGCTGTCTTCCTGAGATCTCAGGAGGTTTCCAATTTGCATTGAACCGGCTTATAGTTGTTTTACAGAAAGAATCCTTCCTCCCATCCTTTTGTTTGACAACCCCCAAAGACAATCAGGCTGTAGTTATGCAGAGTTGGATGGCAGGGTGGAAGTCTCCTAGGGAGGCTGTGTCATGGGGTTAGACTCCAGGTGTTGCTCTGAGGGAAACTTCAGCTCTCTCTCTGTCTTTGCACGTACTCCACCAGTGAACAAGTTGCCCAGCTCTGCCCTCTACACAAAAGAGCACATGCCACCTGCAGTTACTGAGGTGGTTTTCTCAGTCAAATAATTTTTAAAGCTACCATTACAAACCATTAAAGCTACACGTTTTTGTGTCTTTTTGTAGATTGGTTTGCTGTATGTTATTTTTATGTCTGGAATATTTATTTCTTTATTGAATAAGTTGAATACATGCACATGTGTCTTATATTTTTCCTCTTCCTCCTCCAAATAGTCTTTTTAGGACGAGAATGAGCCAGTGCATTCAGCTCACACATTACCTGACCACACTCGGAACCCCTCTCATTTACATTTAGAGTGAACAGCACTCTGCTGCCGTCTCAACACTACTAGGATGAAGCTACTGTTTACAGTTGTATTGACAGTGAGCCAAGCAACTGTTATTTGTGTCCTCAGTGTTTTGACATCCTCATAGTCAGAGTCTTTACGGCAAATGGTTTTGCGCATTAAATGCAAATATAAAGCACATCATTTCCTGTTAATGGTTTGGAAAAATGAACGGTATATTTTGAAAAGTAAACAACAGATATGGATCCCGATTCTGGGCAAGTTTGAAACACCACGCAGTCTCATATTGCTATTAAGACTCACAAAGACTTACATTTATTTAGCAAGGACATACTAAATTGATCAAAAGAGACAGTAAAGACATTTATAATGTTACATTATAATGTTTATAATGTTCTTTAACTTTCTGTTTATTTTTCTATTTAACTCTATTTTTCTATTTAATTTTCTATTTCTATTTCTAACTTTTCTAAAATAATAATAATAATAATAATAATAATTAAAAATTTTGAACCACCCCCAAACTTTTGATTGGTAACATATAATTTTGTCTACAACAAGATCACCCACATACAGTAAATAAGGACCTTAAAGTGCTGACAACTGGGTTTCTTTATTGATAAAAAATTATCTGGCTTGAACCGGTTAACTAGTGACTAATGTATCAAGGACTTCATTTTGAGAATGAGAAATTATATCCTTGCAAAAGGGTAAATACTGAACAAATGAGCAATAAAGAAATGTATGCTAAGTGTATTAAGTGACGGTGCTCTTGTTACCAGGAATATATGCAAAGTATGTTGTTGGTAATTAGAGGAGAAACCTTTAGCTCTTAAAGCAGGAAAGAGAAAAGAGATTCAAGTGAGTCTGTCACAACAGAAAAGTGGACTAATTAACCGCATGTGAGGAGCTAACTGTTTTTACTGCTGAAAATCTGAATTTTCCATGGGGTTATTCATCAATCTGGACACGAGGCTGTGAAAACTCAATGGAATTGTCACAGATTAATTTGCAGCTGGCAAATGTGTTCTTGCAAGCATGGGTAAAAAAGACATCTTTTAGTTAACCTACAGTTAATAAAACAGTGATTTTGTTCTCTCTTTTTTTTTTCCAATTTGCGATTCCTGCTTTGATTATAGGGCTCAGTCTTTGAATGTACAACCATTGGCTATCTATTTCGTCATTCACATATTCATCACTGAATCTATAAAGTTTAATATTTGCATGGAGATCCGTGTCTACATGTCTACATGTGGCATGCCTGTGATTTTGTTCGATTTGCGATTTCCTGGGCCAACACATTTTGTTTATCCTGGAACAACATTCCTGTCTGAAAATTTAGTCCATATCACTACCCTTAAACCTAACCCTACCCATAAATTATCCCTCAGGCTTATTAGAAAACCATACCTGTGTCAACATTTTTGCAAAATGCTAAATATGTTGTGTTGTTCACGTTTCACAGATGAACGTGAATATGGCAATGTGTTATTGCGTTTGCATTTGTATGTATTACTGCAGTTCTGAATTGAAATGTCCGGTGAATTGAAATTCACCGCTTTTCCACTGTCGGGCCAGTGCGAGCCAGGGCTTTCAGCGGGCAAGGCTAGGCTAATAGCCCCGGACTTGTAGCACCGAGCCCAAAATCACGCTGCATTTCCACCGTCGGGCCAGAAGCTCCGTAGCGCTTCACTAAAACCCGCCCGTAACACGGCCCCTCTGGAACAATGTCACACAAACCCGTCATTTCACAGACAAATGGAAGTTCAGAAAATCAGAAAAATAATCAGAAAGAATGTTTTAAAATAACGTACACCTACACTGATAAAAATTATTTTACGGTGAAGTAAATACTACAGAAAAAAACATATGTAATTGTTACATTAAAAAGTTAGTTCATGCAAGTAAATTCTATATTAGTACTCAATTCAAGCTTAGTGTATTTTGTAAATTAGTGTAAATATCATCATTATAAAATTAAGTAAAACTACTCAACTTTTCTGATACTGGTGTTCACATAGTGCACTGGGCCTTGAATAATTAATGATTTTTCGCTGTTTTTCAGCTGTATTTACACTGTTTTATCATTGCTTTTGTGGTTACATTTAGTAACTTGCCATTTTGTGACATTTGGAGTTAATTTTCCACTCAAAATGACACATTCACACTCAAAAACGATCCACTGAATGTTACCGTCATTGTGTATTGTGTGCTAAGTATTGTGGTCTCTGTGTTCAGGTGCCATGTTACTTCTAATATGTAGATATGGTATCTACACAATATCTATTATATTATTTACTTAAATTTTTTTAAGTAAAGTATATGCTTTAAAAGCATGGTTTAATTTAGTTTTAATTGTTTGAGTAAAATGTATTGCAAAAGAAACTTCAACTAAGTAGAAATTACTTAACCTTTTAATTGCCAAGTTAAAATTACTTATTTTCTTTGTTAATTTTACCTAACTTAGTTAAGTAGAGTTTACTTAATTCCATATGTGAAATTTACTTTAAAATATGCATGCAAAAAACTTGTAAAAGAACAATTAAGTAAATTTTACTTATTGTTTTTTTCAGTGTAAACCCTAAACCTACCTGATAGTGTTAACAAAAGCAAATATGACATAAAAACTCTTTACCCATGGAATTTTAGCTTGATTTTGAACTCTTGCCTTTGAGCTCTTTTACTGTGATTTTTTCACAGGATTCATACCCTAGCTCTTTGCATCACAAGCAAAATTCTGTACCAGCTGAGCTATCGAGCAAGCTTATTACGTCAGTAAAACTGAACATATGGAGCTGGTAAAGTGATGCAAACTCCAAAGTTACAAATCATGCACTATGGTAAAAAGTGTTTTGAGGTCATAACATAATTGTGCAAGGAGCCATGTGAAAAGTCTTTATTAATCCATAATCTGCCTCTGTAATCATAATTGTGTGTAAAAATGATTAAAAGTACTTGCTGTTTTACTGCCTCTAGTTTTCATTTCTGTTAGAAACTGCAGTGATATTGGTACATATTTTGCAATTTTGCAAAAATGTTGACAGGTATACGTTTTTCAATGAGCCTGTGTTGCGAATAACACTAATGTAGAAGCATCTAACCCTGGTTGTAAGCCTAAAGTTGAAATAAACTGGAAACTTGTCCATCAAATCTGATTGATTTAAATGGAATAACAATGGATCAACAAATGTTTATTCAAGAACATGTTGTACTTGGCGTAATCAGGTTCTGCGGCATCCTATAGCAGAAGGCTACAGGCAGCTACGATGGTTTTCCAACCTTGTGCGCAAAGAGGTTTCATAGCTATTTGCTGGAATGCAGCGTGAGTTCAAGAAGCAGAATGGAAAATGCCCTGATTCTGAAACATGGCAGGAAAAAAAGAAACGAGAGAGTAAGTACCTGAATGAAAGCAGTAGGCCAGACACGAGTGGATGCCTCATGTCTGAAGCCTGCTGCTTTGTCTTGTCAGTGTGTGGTGTACTGTCTCTTGTCTGTGTGTCTACAGAAGAGATGTACTGCTTTCATACCCCAGCATGAAGGTATTTGATATTCATGGAGAAGAAAAAGAGGGAAGGGAGAGAAACATCAGCAGGGATGGTGCTCAGTGCATAAGATTACGTAGCAATTATCAAGCTGACTCAATCACAGAGAACTGGCAAATACATACACACTTTGTGCAGGCGGCAATCGTGAAGATTATTTTGAAGGGGGAACCAAGGAGCAAATAAGGACATAGGTTCTTTCTGCTCATCATTTGAAGTCATATGAGCCCGTCGAGGCATATTACTTTGTGTCCCAGTTCATCTAAGAGCATGAGGAAAAATAAACAACTCTTGAATTATAAGCAGACTTACACTGACTTAGTCCAAGCAGCCAATGCTCTGTTGTTTATCCACAAGTTTTCTTCTCATGTATTAAAATTGACTTGCTAATGTAATCTTGAAATGTGACACTGCCTTTTGCTAGAGCACTATCTGAAATATAACAACACATGGAGATGTGTTGTTTATTTTTTCTCAAAAAGGAGAGAGAGACAGAAAGAGAGTCATTGCTCCATTACAGGGAGATCTACTGTGCCTCAGTGGCCTCTTTTATCAAAGATAAGTAGTATTGATTTACTTCAAGGCAGAGAAAAGTATTGGGCTTAAGGCCTGACATTTAATAATCTCCACCTAATCCATGATGTCTGTGGACCTACTTGAGTTCTTGTTGTTTATTGTTGAATTGTGTAATTTACGCTGACAGATGCCACACATACGTTAGACTGTTTTGAAAGATAAACATATTTTGAATTGATATTGTAAACTGTGACATATAGTTATCATGAATAATAAAAGAGAAACACTCAAAAAATAATGTTGCTTCTTGTTCAATTTACTTAAAGAAAACAAATTAATCCAACAAATTAATTGTTCATCCAGTTTACATAATCCATTTGAGTTGAGACTACAAATTATATTTTTCCCATTTTCCGTGACCTAATCTAAAGTGAGAACTATTTACTCCTTATAACCAATTAACAATTGCTTTACAAGGTAATTAAACAATAATATTTGTGTAAAGTACAGTGACTATGAATGAAGAACTCACTATTTGTATATATCTTATTAATATATTAACAATGTAGAGGTTAAAATATATTAATGAATTAACTATAAACTAGTTTGTTAATGTAAGTACTTTATTATACTAATTATAAAGTGTTACCCAAATGTTTTATTGTGTGTATGAGCTATTAAATGCAATAAACCAATCATCTAATACCATTAAATATGAAGTGTCTTTATGAGGTCTTTTATTAAATTGTATAGGGCTTGTTTTGTTTGTTTTATGTAGAGCTTTGTTATTCAGACCGATAAGAGACTTTTAACTACAATGCTTTATTTTTATTATGTATCATTAAATGTCTACAAGTTTATAAAATTGTTCTGAGATCAGGCAAAAATCATATAGTAACTGGTTCATGGGTTCACAGAGATCATCGCACCTAGCGGCTAACTATTGAAATTTCGCCAGTAATGAACAAAGCCCCGTTACCTGAAATCATGTGCCTTGGCAGTTTGATATGCGCTCCGAATTACTGGTTTGAAAAAAAAAAACGATTCGCAAAGTTTTCAAAGCTTCACAAAGTGTGTTTCAAAAGCACACATCACTAAAACTAAGTTGTTGTAAGTTATCTGTAGTTATTATAAGTCATTAGGACATGTTTCCATACTAGCAAGCCAAATCTAAATTTAAGTTTATGCTTATTGCAGTTTACGCACAAAGTCTTGTGTACGAAGCATTGCAGACAAGATCAACCTTTGTCACAGAGTTGATCTCAGCAGATATTTAGCACCAAAGCACCTTGCACACAGTGATGTGACCTGTGCATTGATGTCCAATCTATTTATACAGAATGACATTGAGAGAAACGCAAATGTGTTCTCCTCTTGCTTGATTAGCTCTGGTGCATGTCTTGTCTTCTGAGAGGCATGCAATTTTCACCCTCCAGCTCAAGGGTAGGAGGAACACCCACCCTTCCATTTAGAATGGGCTGAAAAACGTTTGATAATTATGCAGTGCAAGAAATACCGAAAATGAAAAAAGGAGGGGTGAGCTGGGTGGGTGGTGTTGGTTAAGCTGGTTTAGATGGATGAACTGTCAGTCTACTGTGTCTACCAGGTAGGTATTTCTCTGTTCTTTGGTTTGGGTTCTAGGGGAACAATGGTCTTCTTTTTTTTCCTGCAGGTGGGCATTAGCTCAGACGCGATCAAAGACCTCTGGTTGACAAGGCCAGTACTCTCATTCCCTAACCTGTGTTTACGGCGTGTGTTTTTTTTTTCTTTCTTTCTTTTTTTTTCTCCCCCACTCTGAATCGATGCCAGAAAGAGGTAATGTGTTAAAGGGGAGAGAGAACACCCCTGTTTTTTAAGTGTGTTGCTGGTGCAGGATTAATGATCAGAGCGGCAAAACTCGCCTATTGGTTGCATCAGGCAATCAATGGTGATGAGCAAGGCAGATGTGAGGGGAGCAGGAGGGTTGCGGCAGACATGCAAAGCACGAGCGGCCCGTTAAAACACCTCCATTTCTCACTAAGATGGAGTGCCCGTCCTCACTGAACAGACAAGGTGAGGCACAGCTGAGACCCAGGTTAAACGCAGCAGGATTTTGAGAATGGAATGATTGTGTCAATTTGTGGAATTGAAAGCTTGCTTCATCATTTACATCACAAAGTGTCATCTTCAGCGCGTATGCATTTGTGCTGTGTTACTGGGGATGGGTGAAAAGTGTTATTGATGGCAAAAATCACCTGTTAGCACAAACAAAACTTTCAGAGTAAGACTGATATACAGTTGTAAGAAAAAGTATGTGAACCACTTCCAGAATCTGTGAAAATGTGAAAAAATGTAACAAAATAAGAGAGATCATACAAAATGCATGTTATTTTTTGTTTAGTACTGTACTGAGTAAGATATTTTACATAAAAGATGTTTATATATAGTCCACAAGAACAAAAAAAAAAAACTTAATTCAAATGGCCCCATTCAAAAGTATGTGAACCATTGGTTTTTAATATTGTGTCATTACCTGGATGTTCTACGACTGTTTTTTTTTTTTTTTTTTTTTTTTTTTTTTTTTTTTTGTGATGGTTCTTCATGAGTCTCTTGTTTGTTCTGAGCAGTTAAACTGAGCTCTGTTCTTCAGAAAAATCCTCCAGGTCCTGCAGATTCTTCAGGTTTTAAGCATTTTTTGCATATTTGAACCCTTTCCAGCAGTGACTGTATGATTTTGAGATCCATCTTTTCACACTGAGGACAACTGAGGGACTCAAACTCAACTATTAAAAAAGGTTCAAACATTCTCTGATGCTCCAGAAGGAAACACAATGCAGTTGGGGGGTGAAAACTTTTGAACCCCTAAAATATTGAACCACTGTTCTCACATGAACTGATTTAAATATGTTTTTAGTACATTTATGGATTTTGAGAGAAGAAATGTCATTGCTAGCTATGAAGGCCTCACGGAGTCATCGGATTTCAACAAAAATATCTTAATTTGCGTTCCGAAGATTAACAAAGGTCTTACGGGCGTGGAATGGCATGAGGGTGAGTAATAAATGTAAGAATTTTCATTTTTGGGTGAACTAACCCTTTAAATCTATAAAACCTAAAATGTTGCTACCGTATTTTCTACAGTAAATTTCTGATCACAGCTGCCTTGTTTTTTTTTTTTTTTTTTTTTTACAGTGTGTTTTAGAGGTGTATGTACTGTACTCTATTAATGTATGTTAAAAGTAAAATATTTTGTGGGATTTTAAGATTTTGTGTAGAATTACATTAATAAACAGTAATTATAGGACAAGAAATTACAATTCTTCGCAGTTTATCTCTGTTTTTTATGTTTTTGTTTTTCTGTTTTTTAAACAGACATTTTCTGGTGCCAGAAAATTACCTTTTTTTTTTTTTTTGCAGGAACAACATGACATGAACAACAAGACAGATTCATGACAGCTTCACACAAACATGCAATGAAAACAACTGACAAGACACAACTGAAACACAAGGGTTTAAGTACACAAGGAAATGAGGGCTAATGAACAACAGGTGTGAATTGATCAGGCTAAATATGGTAACAAATGTCTCGGTTACGTATGTAACCCTCGTTCCCTGAAGGAGGGAATTGAGACGTACTGTACGTCAAATGTAACCGACTGAAAGGGAACAAGGGTTACCATGGGTGCAAACAAGGGAGCTAACTCAAACAAGGGAACAGGAACTAAGCACAAGAAGGGAACACAGAAACAATGAGAACAAAAAATACATTTCAACATAAAAGTCCATACAAAACAAAAAACACAGAACCGCGATCGTCACACTACCATTCAAAAGTCTGGAGGAAGATTTTTCTCTTCTTCTTTTTTTTGTCTCTTCTGCTCACCAAGGCTGCATTTATTTGCTCAAAATACAGTAAAAGCAGTAATATTGTGAAAAACTACTACAGTTTAAAATAGCTGTTTTCTAATTTAATATATTTTAAAATGTAATTTATTCCTGTGATGCAAAGCAGAATTTGAAGCGTCATTACTCGAGTCTTCAGTGTCACATGATCTTTCAGAAATCATTTAATACACAGATTTGATGATTATAAATATTTTCTTATTATCAATGTTAAAAAGTTGTGCTGCATATATTTTAGTGGAAACAATGATTTTTTTTTTTTTTTTTTTCAGGATTGTTTGATGAATAATAATAATAAAAAAAATACAGCATTTGAAATTGATTTTTTTGTAACTGTCTTTGTCAATTTTGATTCCTTGCTGAATAAAGTATTAATTTCTTTCAAAGAAAGAAAGAAAGAAATCCTACTGACCTTAAACTTTTGTATGGTAGTGTAAGTGGCCAAATAAATAAATAAATGCACAGTAAAACTCAAATTAGTCCTATGTATGTTTCTCCACACTGTTGAGCACTGTTGCTACCCTCAACTAAATGTTAAAAACTGCTATCTAATAAACCCAAGGCACTGCTAAAAAATCACACCATAACCAGTCACATAAAATAAATAAATAAATAAATAAATAATTAAAATCAGTTGTCATGTCACAATGTCACATTGTCATGATTGATCAAGTCAAGTCAAGTCACCTTTATTTATATAGCGCTTTTTACAATGCAGATTGTGTCAAAGCAGCTTTACATTGATAACTGGTACATAATTTTTGCTGCACAGCAGCTCTTAAAGAATAGTGTCAATGCAGGCAGACCAAAGCACTGTTGAATAAATGTCAAGAATACTGTTGAATATCAAATGTCAAGTCAAATGTCAAGTGTCCCCAACTAAGCAAGCCAAAGGTGACAGCGGCAAGGAACCCAAACTCTAACAGGTGACATCAGGTGGCAAACAAGTGGCAAATAGGTGTTAAAATGGAGAAAAAACCTTGGGAGAAACCAGGCTTAGTCGGGGGGCCAGTTCTCCTCTGGCGAACAGTGCTTTGTTACGAATCAGGGGCCGTATTCACAAAACATCTTAAGGCTAAAAGTAGCTCCTAAATTGCCGATTTAGGAGAAACTCTTAAAAATAATGGGCGTGTCAGTCCTAATTTTAGGACTCCTAAATTTTTGCTCTAAGAGTATTTCACAAAGAATTTTAGCACTAAAACTAGCTCCTAAATCTGTGAAACGTTAGGAGTAGTCAAGAGGACTCCTAAGTCACTAAGACCAAATCACAAACAGTCCTAATCCACCCAAAGACACTGAACACCATTGAGGCAATAGCGATAGAGCCTTGGGTGCTGAACCTTTTCTTCATAAATGCAATAAAATGCAATGCAATAAAAAAAATTTGATTTATAGATTTGAATCTATGATGAGACGCCAAAAATTAATCTTTAACAAATTAATAAATATTGTCTGATTACCTGTGGCAGTGGTTCCCTTTCAGTCGGTCACGTTCGACGTACGTCAGTAGTGACCGACGAATTGGGATATCGCTTAGAGAGCCCTATCATCTTCGTGTAAACTAAAACAAGCCAATGGAATTGGCGTGCGATATTTGCATAATGCGCACCGCCCCCGACAGGTGTATATAAATAGGAAGCGGATGCAATCGCACTCTGTCTTTCGCTTCGGAGCCATTCTCTGGTGTCCTGTTTAGAAGACTCCTTTCTTCAGTATTTCTAAAACATTGCCTCAGAAGAGGATTACAGCGAGCTTTCAGTGCTGGTGAGAGGGCACGTTCAGCGAGGTCGCGAGTGTCTGAGGAGCTGAGCTATAAGCTCTAAAACTGCTGTTTTCACAGCAACACAAAGAGTGTGTGTGCAGCGATTTGGGCCGGTTCCTCGGTGTGTCAGGGAGTGGTGTACCTGACACATCGCGTCGCTCCCTGGGTGCTTCAGCACGAGTGAGTTGACTTCCCTTCTAAAAGAGCTTTACAGACGAACCCTGACAGTATGTCATTTCGTCTGTGCGTTACTGGGTGCGGTCGTTCCCTGGTCCCTGCTGATGGGCACAATCGCTGCATCTCGTGTTTGGGCGTTCAGCACGCTGAAGCAGCTTTTGTGGATGGCTCATGTTCCCATTGCGGGAACATGACCATCGCGGTGCTGAGGTCGAGGCTCTCCTTCCTGAAGTCTCAGGAAGCGGGGGTCCCCTCTCCTATGCCGCGTACGACCGTTTTTTCCGGCCCCGGGAACCGGAAGACGGTACGGCGCTGTATAGGAGGGCGACCTGAGGATAACGGTCAGGGCTCCCCCGCCGAGCGGAAACGCTCCGCGGGCCCCTGTCCCCTCGTTAGCACCGCAACCCATCTTAAAGCCGCCGTTGGTTTCCGCTGGGCCCTCTTCGGACTGTCCAGCCGTTACCTTTGGTGCGCCGGCGGAGGATCAGATGTCGATCGCTGCGTCGGAAGGCGAGTTTGAGAATTCGGGGGAGGAAGATCCGGACGCGCTGCCGCCCTCCGGGACGGTAGCGTTGCCCGAGTCGGATCCCGAACTCTCGGCTGTGCTCTCTCGGGCCGCCTTGTGCGTCGGGCTTGAGTGGAACCCTCCACCCTGTCCCGGCCCATCTCGGCTGGATGATTGGTACTTGGGGGGGGGGGTGTCGCGCTGGTCAGCCCCAGCGTCCCGCCCCAATGCCTTTCTTCCCGGAGGGCATGATGAGGTGACCAGGTCTTGGCAGACACCGTATAGTGCCCGTACCAGGCCTGGCCCCGCGTCCGCCTTCACCTCCCTGGACGGCGGGGTAGCCAGGGGTACGCGAGGATCCCGCCAGTCGAACGGTCCGTTGCGATGCAGTTGTGTCCAACGGCCACTGGCTGGCGTGGTGAGCCGCGTCTCCCATCCCGGCCTGTAAGTTCTCAGCCGGTCTGACTGAGAAAGCTTACAGTTCCTGTGGGCAGGCTGCCTCCGCCCTGCACGCGATGGCCCTCTTGCAGGTTTACCAAGCAAAGGCGCTGTCGGAGATGCCCCAGGAAGGTCCTGACCAACAGCTGCTTGAGGAGCTGCGCGCTGCCACTGACCTTGCCCTCCGGGCAACGAAGGTGACAGCTCGCGCTGTTTGGTCATGCGATGTTACCTTGGTAGTCCAGCAACGCACCTCTGGCTGACCCCTGGCGGACATGCGGATGCCGACAAGCAGCGGTTCCTAAATTCCCCCGTGTCCCCGGTCGGCCTATTCGGCGACGCGGTGGAGAGCTTCGCCCAACAGTTCTCCGCTGCACAGAAGCAGGCTGAGGCTATCAGTCACGTCATGCCACGGCGGTCCGCTGCTGCCCCCACCCAGCCGCCCGTGGCTCAGCCTCAGCCCGCTCGTCGCCGAGGGCGCCCGCCTGCACCGTCCTCCGCCCCTGCTAAAACGGCAAAGCAGCAGCCTACACCTGCATGTCGCAACTCGCCCGCCATCTCTTGTTGTGGAGTCAGAAGTATCTGAGGTCCCTTCGGGCCACTCATGTCCCAGGTGTGCTCAACCGTGCAGCCGACGAGCTGTCACGGCAGCCTCCACTTGCGGGCGAGTGGCGGCTCCACCCCCAGGCGGTCCAGCTGATTTGGCAGCATTTCGGCGAGGCCCAGGTAGACCTGTTTGCCTCCCCGGAAACTGCCCACTGCCAGTGGTTTTATTCCCTGACCGGCGGCACGCTCGGCACGGATGCCCTGGCACACAGCTGGCCCCTGGGTCTGCGCAAATATGCGTTTCCCCCAGTGAGCCTTCTCGCACAACTCCTGTGCAAGGTCAGGGAGGACGGGGAGCAGGTTCTGTTAGTGGCCCCGTATTGGCCCACTCGGACCTGGTTCTCAGACCTCATTCTCCTCGCGACAGCCCCTCCCTGGCCGATTCCTCTGAGGAAGGACCTCCTGACTCAGAGACGGGGCACCCTGTGGCACCCCGCCCGATCTATGGAACCTCCACGTGTGGTCCCTGGACGGGATGCGGAGGTTCGAGTGATCTCCCGCAAGCGGTCGTAGACACCATCACTTCCGCTAGAGCTCCTTCCACTAGGAGTCTCTATGCGTTGAAGTGGAACCTGTTCGTCGAATGGTGCGCCTCTCGCCGAGAGGACCCCCGATCATGTTCGGCGTCCGTGCTTTCCTTCCTGCAAGAAGGGTGGAGCGAAGGCTGTCTCCCTCCACCCTGAAGGTGTATGTTGCCGCTATCGCCGCACATCACCACGCAGTTGAGGTAAGTCCCTGGGGAAACACGATCTGATCGTCAGATTCCTGAGGGGAGCGAGGAGACTAAATCCTCCTCGCCCTTCCTCCGTACCCTCTTGGGATCTGACCCTGGTTCTCACAGCTCTCCGGGGTCATCCCTTTGAGCCTTTGCAATCAGTTGACCTGAAACTAATGTCTCTTAAGACGGTTCTTCTGGTTGCATTGGCTTCCCTGAAGAGGGTAGGGGATCTGCATGCATTTTCGGTCGACGAAACGTGCCTAGAATTCGGGCCCGGTGATTCTCACGTCATCCTGAGACCCGGCCTGGATACGTGCCCAAGGTTCCTACCACTCCCTTCAGAGATCAGGTAGTGAACCTGCAAGCGCTGCCTTCGGAGGAGGCAGACCCAGCCCTAGCTTTGCTCTGTCCCGTCCGCACTCTGCGCGTTTACGTGGATAGAACGCGAAGCTTCAGGACCTCAGATCAGCTCTTCATCTGTTACGGAGGCCAGCAGAAGGGAAAGGCTGTCTCCAAGCAGAGGATGGCCCACTGGATAGTGGATGCCATCGCCTTGGCGTACGATTCCCAGGGCGTGCCTTGCTGCTCGGGTTGAGAGCCCACTCCACCAGAGGGGTGGCCTCTTCCTGGGCGCTGGCTCACGGCGCCTCGCTGACAGATATCTGTAGAGCTGCGGGCTGGGCGACACCTAACAAGTTCGCTAGGTTTATAGCCTACGTGTAGAGCCAGTATCTTCACGTGTACTCGCATCCTAGTCGGTAGACGTGTTGTACCCGCTCTAAGTGTCGGCTTGCAATGCCATTCCCGCCACTGGCCGGATACGTGCATACTTCACTCCAGTCGTGTTCCCCGCTTGGCGAACCCTGTCGAGTTCCTCCGCCTCCCCCTTCGGCTCGGACATTGCGGAGTGTCTGATGCCAGGCCTACATCCGTCTGTTGGCTGGGGTCCATATGTCATGACTCCTCTACGTGAGCGGTCCCATATGTGTAATCTTCCACGGTTTAAAACTCCCTACGGGCCGAGTCCGTGCCTTTCCTTTAGCAGAGCCAGCTCTGCTGTCACCTGTCAGATGAGTCTCCCCCTACCAGGTGGAGCCATCCCAGGGACTCCATATGCGTACTGCCCCCCGGGCCAGTCCATATGTGTATTCCCACGTAAACTCCTCCCCCATTGGGTAGGTAGTGGTCTCCGCAGCGTCCCTTACGGGTTCGCTTCCCCAGTGTAGTCTAGTTTACTTAGTGGGTAGTGGTTAGACAGCAGTAGACTCTCTCGGTGTAAGCTCGCCCCCTTCACCGCCAGCCGGTGCTATGGGCGCTGAGCTTGCGCTGGGCACTGGAAGGGTTTTCGTAACTGTGGCGCTTTAGTTGGGATCCCAATTCGTCGGTCACTACGACGTACGTCGAACGTGACCGACTGAAAGGGAACGTCTCGGTTACGTATGTAACCCTCGTTCCCTGAAGGAGGGAACGGAGACGTACGTCCCGTCGCCACAGTTTCTGTACCCTCGCTGTAGTGCGGACACCATTGTCTCCTCAGCGAAAAACAGAGTGCGATTGCATCCGCTTCCTATTTATATACACCTGTCGGGGGCGGTGCGCATTATGCAAATATCGCACGCCAATTTCCATTGGCTTGTTTTAGTTTACACGAAGATGATAGGGCTCTCTAAGCGATATCCCAATTCGTCGGTCACTACTGACGTACGTCTCCGTTCCCTCCTTCAGGGAACGAGGGTTACATACGTAACCGAGACGTTTTCATGGGTTCACACTTACAAATAATTTAATAGAGTAAGAAAAAAAAAAAAAATATATATATATATATATATATATAATATATCTCGTCTGTGTATTTATTCCTCCTCTCGTGCTGATTAGAAAGACCGTTTGAATGTGTTTCTCCCAAACTTTGTTTATAAAACATAATTTGTCGGTTGAATTCTGCATCCAAGAGGTGGACAATTAACTGTATAGTTTAATTAGTGACACTTAGCCTACATTTTAAAACCTTTATGGCAACAATATGTCAACATTTTATTTTGACTGTGGGAACATTTTTATTAAAAAAACATTTATTTGAATAGGGCAACATTTGTATTTTAAAACCTTTATTTTAATATGGAAACATGACACCTCATTCTACAATATTTCTGTGATTAAATCACTGACTCCTCCCCCATCAGCCAATCACTGTGTGTTTACTCCATAGCAACGAGGTCAACCCCTCCCTTACTCTTAGCTTAAGACTTCAGTCTATTCCTTAGTAAAAGTTTGTCTCAGCAGCTTTGTGAATAGGTTTTATGACAAAAATCTTAGCTAAGAACTTTTACTGCTATTTAGGAGAACTCTTAGTGGTAAGATAAAATGTTTTGTGAATACGGCCCCAGGTTGCTATCATAAGTCTGATAGGATCGCAACAATCAAAGTATTTATTTCAGTTCCATCCAGTTGGGGATCGTATTCATCACACCGGTATGGACGGTTTGTTAAAGAGCTGTGGCACTACAACGGATGATGTAGTCGACTCGATCTCTGCTGATACTTCACTGATCATTGGTTTCACTTCTAAATACTCGAGTGTCACTAATACATATAAATATACATATATAAATTTATTGCTAACATAAAAAAAGACCAGTGTGTCTTTTTTGAACAGAAACTAGAAACTTTTTTTCATCTCAATGATCTATAGTTTTACTAGTTTATCTTTTTTTTTTTTTTTTTTTTTTTTTTCTTTCTAATAAGGTAATTTGGTATTCAAGTCAATTTTTATATCATTGCATTGTCCAAGCATTTTATTGAGTTCCATCTGAAGTTTTTCTGTTACCAATCCATGTTGAACTCTCTAGAGTGATCTGGCATATCATAAAGTCCCCAGGACAAATAAATCCTCTGCTATACCTCATCCAGTAAAGCCTACACAGAGCTTATGGGTCAATTGACTGCAGTCTTTAATCACCTCAGATGAACCTGACCTTTAAGTATTGTAGTATCATTTGAGGGTTACGCTGTGTCATTATGACAATGAGCTGGCTGCCTCCCCTCTACAAAGTGCCCGATGATTCAAACATGCTGACCTTACAAAGGAAAACTGTCAAAAACTTTATCAAATCTCTGAGGTATCCAGCCACAAAAATCAGAGGATCAATCAAGCTGACTCAAGCATTTTGCGGGTGCTCTCTTCAGCATGGTAGGGATGGTAGTGGGATGTCACACCATGATAATACAGCAATCTATCTTGGCGATGGGACTAAGTATTGGCTGCCTGTGACAGGCACTGAGGAATGGGACTAGACTGAGACAGACTTCACATACTCACCCTGATCAGCAGTCTGGCGCCTGAACGAGGGACACTGCTTCAAATCCATTTATTCTACCGCTGCTCACTTTTTTAATACTTTGAAAAGGACATTTTTTGTTCATCACTTGACAGTTGTTCCACAAAAGGAGACATGAAAGCGATTTGTCCATTCCAATGTACTGTTCATGCTGTTAGAGAAAAATTTCCACAGTTCCTTGAAATCCACTGTATTGGTGCAAGCTAGTAATATGAAAACTAATAATGTCCAAAGCTAAAACTTTGAAGAACACCATGCCACATGCTCTGCTCTCTCTACATATTTTGAATGACACTGTTTATAAATATTTGTGTTTTGTGATCATTCTGGAACAGATATTCACTATGGTTATGAATACATGATTAATAGGCCTACATACAAATTATTGAAACTATAAACCTATTTTCTTTGATGAACTTTATCCATGGACTGCAATTGGGATGGGCTTTTTAATTTATAACTAAAATATTCCGCAATTACAACCATTTAGGACTGCAATTACACCTTAAACCTCAGAAGTCTCACAAGCCAGACTTATGATTAAAGACTTTTACAATATTTACAGATAATTTCAGATTCTCATCAAACACATAAACAAAGTAAAAAGGTTGTCTAAGATTATGGTGGACAGCAACAGTTGCTAAGGTAACATTTTAGGGTGGGCTTAGCAAGGGATTAATGTCCTCGTATGCATCCTCTGTGGATGTGAATACTTTCTAGAACCACTACTGCCTGCCACTTATACACTGCCTGGCCAAAAAAAAAAAAAAAAAAAAAAAAAAAAGTTGCTGTTTGAATTTTAATAGGCAAATACTTAAGAGTCTATGGATGAGTCATTATTAAAGTGATTATTATTTTTCCAGCATGTTATATGTTATATGGCAACAGTTCTTTTAACCCTGAAAGATTGAGTGTGTAGCTTTTCATTTCTTAAACAACCATGTATTAAGATGTATCATGGCCATATTCCAGGATGACAATGTCAAGATTCATCAGGTTCAAATTGTTAAAGCATTGTTGGGAGGGAGCATGAAGAATCATTTTCACACATGAATTGGCACTGACCTTAACCTCAGTGTAAGTTTTTGGGATGTGCTGGAGGAGACTTTACAGAGTGCTCATCTCTTGCATTGTCAATATAAGATCTTTACCAAAAATTGATGCACCTCAAGATCTTGTAGTGACAATGAGGTGAGCACTCTGTAAAGTCTCCTCCAGCAATGATTCTTCATGCTCTCTGAACCATTCTTTCACAATTTTAACCCTGGTGAATCTGGACATTGTCATCCTGGAATATGGCCATGATGTGTCTTACATGGTTGTTTAAGCAATGAAAAGCTACACACTCCATCTTTAAGGGTTAAAAGAACCATTGTCAAACATATAACATGTTAGAAACATAATAATCACTGTACTAATGATCCATTCATAGATTCTTAAGTATTTGCTATTAAAATCTTTTTTTTTTTTTTTTTTTTTTTTTTTGGATGGGCAGTGTATATTTATGAATACTGGAACAAATAATCAATCTCATAATAAACCTTATAGATGTATCATAAGACAATGTATTAGATTTACAGTGATGAGTTATATGTCAAGCCAAGCCGCAACAGTGGATCAAAGATGCAATACATACACCTACATGCAATACATACTGTAGCTTTCTCCATTTACATTATGAGAGAGCAGAACTGTCACTGTAATCAGCGGCTCTTCAGAATCACAGACAGCGCAGATTCCAGCACCTGATGCAGGATGATTGGAGGCACATGTGGCCAATTTGGTCTATCCCTGAATGCAGTAAAATACCACCAGAAGACTGAAGAAAAAAGCAAGGAGAGAATTCTAGTAATCAGTCTCTCCTTTCCCATTTATTCATTGAGTTTCCAAAGACCGAGAGCAAGGCCACTGTCATACCGAGAATCTACACGTTCATGAGATCCTCATATCTTCATTTGAAATGTCCCAGGCTTCTTGGAAACAAACACAGAAGACTATGAAAGGAGACTATGCTTCTTGATTATTGAAAATACATTCAGCTGAGTTTATTGCACTATTTTAAAGACTAAGAATCTGTTTGTGCTATGCTTGCAATGCAGTAAAACACTACGATACTAATACACAGTACAAGAGAACAATGGAGTGAAACAAACAAATCAAATTATTATGTTTTAATATTAAGAAAAAAAAATCAATGATTGCTGAGGGAAGCACACTGAAAATATGCCTTATGGGGAGTAACACAATGATTCTTTAATTCAATTACTGTACTGTATGCTATTTCTTGTACAGAAAGAATAGAAGGTGGTATTGTAAATAGAAGATAGAACATCTGTACTAATCTGTCTATG
The DNA here is from genome assembly GCA_028476615.1 of Culter alburnus. NCBI lineage: Eukaryota > Metazoa > Chordata > Actinopteri > Cypriniformes > Xenocyprididae > Culter > Culter alburnus. Next base: position 535,602 of record JAOTNS010002922.1, read on the forward strand.
AGATTTAGCAGCGAGGCTGAGGCAGAGATAAGTCAATCTAAGCCGAGGCGTCAGGAATGACATGAGACGACCGAGTGGAGAGCTGTTGGGATGCTCTCCAGAGGAGCATGAGAGGCATCGCGAATCTATTACAAACCCTATTAAAGGTACCAGAGCTGTCAATCACACAGGAAATCTAAAAACCGGAAGATAGCGACTGGGCAGCGAGTCAAACACTTTGTGTGTGTGTGTGAATAAGCGTACATTCACACATGAGTATGAAAGTATCTAAGCATTATTTGAAAATGCAGTAAGCTAGGCAATGGAACAAAACAGACCTAAAATTAATAAATATTTGATGCTAGAGGACAAAAAACTAGGTTGTTTTTTGTTTCTTCATTATTTTCACTAAGTCTTCCATTACAGAACAAAGAGATAAAATTAACAAGAAACAACAAGCTGCTGAAATGGTATCAACATCTGACTGCAGTTTATCAGAAAAGGTGCAATGTGCAACCAAGCTTTGCACAGTCATGATAGCTAATGCTAGTCTGTCAGGGCCACAAATGGAATATAATTATGCCGTTCTTTACGTATTGGCATTCTTTTGCAAGTTTCCTGATGATTTGTTGTAATTTGTGAGGAATCGACATTATGACTAGTTGGACAAGAGAGGGCATACTGTTTAGATTGTTGTAGGACAGTTCTAATTGAGGTGGACTGTGGGAGCTGAATTCTCAATTAAACAGCAATGAACAAACTTATAGTGTTTAGCTTTGTCTTATTCATTGTATTTCTTACAAGAACATCAATACTTCACAAAGGAAATAATTGCGGCTGCAGCAACACCCGGTCTGAATGCTTTCTCCTCTGCAGAATTTGTGGCCGTAATTATGCTGTCAGTCCAGCCCCAAATATAGCCCATTTTCCGCATAATTATGGCATCAACCCACAAATTCGCTAGGCTTATACATGTTTAGACTCTATAGAAAACACCTTAAATAGAAGGAGAGAGAAAGGTAATTATGTCTTACCCATCAAAAACATCCATTTTTGACTGATTAAATTACATGTTTCAATGAACCTTAATTGCTTTTTTGTCAAACCCGTTATATGATTTGGCAGACCTGCTTTCAGAGAGATCGGCCGAATATTAGCACAATTATTTCCATATTACATTACAAGTTAGTTATAAGCCCAACACACAGCCTCGATTAGTAGCCTATTCTCCTTTGAAATCAAAACACTGTCAGGACTTTCAAAGTGGTCTCAGATAAGTGATGTATTGAATGAGAAATGTGACAGAAAGCAAAGATAAAAGAACCCAACCAGCCAATCAAAAAAAAAAAAAAAAAAAAAAAAAAAAAACAATGGCAAAGTTGTTTTTTTTTTTGTTTTTGTTTTTTTTTAAACAGAGATTGTGTCAATTTGTAGTGTCATATTATCAATTTATATGTGCTACCTTTTAGTACAATGCTGCATGTTATTGTGAAGTAGGTATTCACATTTAAGCAACATTTCATTTTTCAGTCAGTGCAAGTTTGTTATTAAAAAGTGCACAATTAATACTAATTTTTCGAACAAAGTGATTTATCACATTTAGCCACTTTGCCATTTGTATGTATGCTGTCATATTTCATTATGGAGGAGACGAATTGCCACTTTAATAATGGTGGCGACAGAGGAGTAAAAGTTAGCCAGATGAAGACTGATGACAGGCTTAAGCATTGGACATGGCAGTCAGAACATGGTGGAGATTGAATCCGTAACCCTCTGCACCCATAATAAATTATCTCTCTGAAATGGAATGATTGATTTGCGGCGGTGACGCTTGCACCTGGAATGGGGTCCCTTTCTGCCCACTCAGGGACATCTATGAAACTTTCTCCTTCAGGAGAGAAATCCCTCTCCTTTTTTTCAGCTGACTGAAAGAAGGGATGTGAAAAAATGTGACCAAGTGATTCAAGGTGTTTTTTTTTTTTTTTTTTCCCCGACAGCTTGGTACAATTTGACAGGAAGACTCTCGAGATTCTGCTTAAGTCAGTACCACTGTTCGCCAGCTACCACTGTCTCTCTCTATCACCTCAAGCTTTCAAGTTGCCCTCGAAAGCATTCACCGAGGCATCTGAGGTGTGAGAGCAGGAGAGCTATGGGCAGAGATGATATGACATCAAAGCCAGGATGGTCAACAGACATGATGGAATTTGTCAGCTGACGACTCAGTGTTTGAACTGGTGAGTGCACATGGAAACCACCCAACCTCACCTTATCACTTCTGCAGCTTCCATCCTACCTTAATATGTCACACTCTCTAAAATATAACCAATTATTCCTTAGCAACTGAAAACATACACCAACTAGCTCACATTTCACATACAAGTATCATTTCAAACTAAAAACTGAACATTCACTTGAAAAAGCTATTTGAAGGACTCTTAGGAAACTTGCTCACTTTGAATGTCTATGTCTAATAGAATTTTTGATTTTAATCTGAGTTTTAATTCTCCTCTTATCATACTTTACATTATCATACAATACCATATTATGTTTCCAAGGACAGGAGTCTGTGCTGAACTTGTTAGCTGGAATAGTGAGCTTGTGATTTCATGCATACAAGCTCTTGATAGCTGTCATATTTAATTGACCTATTCACAAATTATGATCTGGCATATTCTCTGTCCTCCTAACGAATCTCATTATGAGACTCCAGTCACTTCTGGGTTATCAATCACTCAGACTAACAAAGATGACAGTCACATCATAAATTACCATTATAAATAGGTAAATAAAAGAAAGAAAGAAAGAAAGAAAGAAAGAAAGAAAGAAAGAAAGAAAGAAAGCTTACACCCTTATACCCTTAAAAAACTCATTAAAAGCCAGAGGCACGTTAGTAACAATGATTTTGACATCAAATGGGTCCACTGGGTTTTTCTTATTCTAATTCTGATGTGAGGGATCAGAAACATTTGGCTTATTGCTTTGTTCTACTTTAGCTAATTAGCGATGACTAATTTTACACATAAGTGTACATATTTCTCACTCACAATTAGGCAAATCTGTTCTCGGTTTATAAGAATGTCTCTAGGTTAAGTGCTTGTATTAAACAAAAACTAAGAGTAATTGCTACAGCAGAGAAAATGTTGCAACCTGCATGTTTTTTTCTTTCTTTTTTCTTTTTTTTTTTTTTTTTTTTTTGTCCTTATAATGTTATTTAAAGACATACTTTTAGGAGAACATATCATAATTGCCAATGTAACATTTTTTACTACATTTAGTTAAAAGTAGACCTCTAAATCTTCAAAGTCCAAGTGTTCAGGTGTTCACACTTGAAGTTTTATTGCATTTAAAAAAATAAATTGAGTGCAATGAAATGAAACAAAACACGTGTCTCGAGTTGAACTGTTTTTAACCTGACAAAGCATCTACAAAATGTGACGCTCTTGCCATGAGGCACAGAAAAATCAGCAAAAATTTTCACAACAGTGTAACACATTTGTCTAATGTATACATAGAAACAATATACCTCTTAAATACGTCTTTTCTATTACCAAGGATGGGCTATAGTTTATACAGTAACGTCCAAGTGTGCATTGATTGTCATAAAGTCTCTGTACAAACAGTAAGCTTATATTGCCAGCATATCAATAAAGAGATGTGTTAAGAGTGTCAAAAGGTGGACAAATGGTCAGGGGTCCTTGTGCAGTGAACGGTCTTAGAGCCTTTCCAATAATCCACTAATCTTCCTAATGCATACAATTGACTGTCACAGTTGCTGTCTTATTCTATTTCTAATCCAGAAATAATACATTACATTTATGTAATCCATTTAAGTCTGCAACTGAAGATGTGCAGAGTGCTTCAAGAACATGTCTTTATATTATAATATCTAAAAAAGAAAAGGAAAGTTTCTCCGTAAGCTCCGGCGTATTAAGTTTTGTCTTTGTGATTTATAACTAAATAACTTAAATTGTGGACTAATGCCAAGCTACAATAGTTGGATCTTGGCCTGTTAGTTCAAGTTTGCAAAAATCAGACAATTTCAGCCAAACTAAATCATTTGCATGACATTTGAAAAAAAAAAAAAAAGAGAGATATATATATATTGCTTTAGCCTGACTGAAACTGAACTTTTGCACTCACTCAGTGACTACATTTACATATTTCTCACATACAGTGGTATCTTACTAAAGCAGCTTACACTTCTCGACAACAACCTGGACAGGTATTTAAAAGTACATGTTACTTGCTGATCAAGGCCTTAAATGCCAAGGGGAATCCAAAAGCAATGGCAAATACATAACTTAATGAGGATTTTCTTGTTTGTTTTGCTTGTGTCAGTTTGAGATCCAGAGAAACTGAATCTTAGAGATTCAGTACACACACTTTTTGGATTCCTAGAGCATTGCCAGTTCCCTCACTCATCTTCTCTTCTGTAGAGCAAAGCTTTTATCAGCTGCACTTGTTGGTGACAATTAGTGTCAGTAGTATGATGTGTGAAGGGGGCAGTGGAGGCAAGCAGGGGGATCATGGCCTCTGATTGAGAAACAGCCTCTGTGCTGAGGCTGAGAGGTGGATTTGAGCCAGACTCTCCATTAGAGTGCTAAGCAAGGTCATTCTGCCCGCCGTTGCCTCTGCCAAGCTGCTTCAGCCCGGGCCCCTGCTGAGGTGGAACCACGGGCTGCCAGCCAGCTCATCTGGGACACGTCTCCACATACAATGCCAGAGGTCACAGACCAGACCCAACCCTGCCATTGTCCAAAGTCGACAGCTTCCCATAGAGTGAGTTATGGGAGAGAGTGTTATGGCATTTTAAGAAGCTGTAGTTATGGAGCATATGCCATTGCTAGAATGTATAAGACTCTGTCAGTGGTCAAAAGTTTTAGTTTTTGTCAACTAAAATTTGATATAATTTGAACTACTGACTAAAACAGATACAAAACTGTATGGCATGATGAAAAATTAAATTCAAAGCATATTTTCATCAAAATATATATATATATATATATATATATATATATATATATATGACCCTGGTATGGAGGTAAACAGTACTAACTGTGTTTAGGGTGATAAAAAGTGACAGGGCAGAGAGCTGGAGAAAAAAGCTAGGAATGTTTTTTTTTTTATTTTATTTTACTGGTGGAGCAGTGTCAAAGCTCAAATAAACACCTTACCTTGCTGACTCAAAGTATCGCCACAGGGGTCTCAGAGATGTGGCCAAGTGAGTGATCGCTGAGGTACGGTGGCCAGGCCAGACTGCCCACAGGCCGGAATAACACATGCAAGATCGAGACTGGAATCTCAGTGAGTGCTGCAAAACCCATGGGTACATAACTCCTCCTAATGAATGTATGTAGCCTTTACACCAGGTGCATGACATTATCTATGTGTACCCTAGTTTTGAATGTTTAAAATACCCACTGTGACACTAATGAATGAGGCTCAGCCTTAGAGAGGCCCATGAACAGGATTGTGAGAAATTAAATTGCAATTTGAATTTGAATTTTAGAAAGTACAATTAAAATAACTGAAATTCAAAGAAATTCATATGTACTCATATATAAATTGTATATTTTAAAACTAAAAAGCAAAGGGAACTTTGAATGTTGATTGACAAAGTTTGAAAATTTGGGGGAAATAAAAAAAATTAAAATAGCCTTTAAATTTGAAGATTTAGAGCTTCTAAAGATTAAGGTTCTATCTGACATTTTTGTCAAAATTGAGTTATTCACATATTCATATTCTGTGACAACTTATTTACATTATTTGATGTTTCTTTTTGGTACTTTTGTTTAGAAAACAAAAAGGTTCTATCTACAAAGTTGCACTCTAACTTGGTTCTATAAGGTTCTATCTGTGTGAGCCAATCAGCACTTCGAATACACACATGAGAACCAATCAGCATCAGCGTTCTTTGTCATGTTGCCGTGATAGCGGAAGAGAGTTCAGATAAGCGATAAATCGGTGAAGAGAAGACTAAATAATTTCACACAACGCGATGTTTATTAGAAACCTCATGATCGACTGTTTTATTTATGATCTTGTCAATGACAACAGCCCAAATTCCAGGGAATTACAGTCTTTTTGTGTGTTTTGCTGTATCTGATTGCTGAGGAGTTATTTTCAGTGAGACACCACGTTAACGTTAGCCAGCAGCGCTATTAAGAGGACAGGTCAGGGCTGTCATCAGAACAGAAAGAATAGGGGGGCACACATTTTTATGATCTGAGAAACAGACTCACCAAAACAACATTTATTATTAATGAAATAGATTATATTAACACCAAACCAAATAGTCCATCCTAATTTGGCCAAACTACACCAAGAACAAGAGAATGACAGATTTTATTACATTTGGTGTAAATGGGGATTGATAGTGGATAATAATGTAGGCCTTGTGCTGCTGAGGCTCGTGCAGCTCATCTCGAGCAGAAATCGAAACAAATGAGAACAGCACACACAAAGAAACTCCGATAACATGTGGTAAAAAATTCAAAATGTGGAGTTTTTATATTTGTGACCTGATCCAGCAAAATGAGTCACAGTGACCCAAATTTCAAAATTGAGATTTTGGTATCAATGGAAAGATGAGACAATAAGCTTTAAAATGATATCTAGTCAAAGTCATACCTTGAATGGTTTTAAAGATATACCCATTTGGTCGTATGCCAATTATGGTCGTCTGCCCTCTTTTTCCAATTGAAAACCTGAGAAATCGCTTTTAAAGTTTTTTGCCCGTTTTTTTGTTGATATCTTTCAAAATCCATTGCATTTAAGGGATAAACTATTTATTTTACAGCTTAATTTGAACAAAGACATTTTTTATATATATATATATATATATATATATATATATATATATATATATATAATATATAAATGCTAATAAACCAGGCTGAAGCTCAAATTATTTTAAAGTATTTATTTGAATTAATATTTTATAAGGCACTTTTACAAAGATTTACTAAATCAGAAAGATTGAACAGAGGTGCTACATTTTTGCTTTAGAGTGTGTGGGGTGTGTGTGTGTGTGTGTGTGTGTGTGTTGCGTGCTGCGGCGTGCGTGCGTGTGTGTGTGTGAGTGAGAGAGAGAGAGAGAGAGAGAGAGTGAGGCAGAGTGACAAGTAAAGAGAGAACAAATAATGCTAGCCTATGCAATCATATCTTTGTGTAGGCTAGTTGACAATAACAGTGTAACAAATTCATAACGGAATACTAGCTTGTTTACACAGAGCGCGCGCTAGTCTGACAGGAGGATGGCTGGACCAATCGCGTGCCTGTCAGTCGAAACGGGGCTTCCCATTGATAAAAATCATTGTTTATGTCAGTGTGTTTACATTTCTAAGCTTTTTGATTGGTTCTATACAACGTGTAACACCATATTTGGAGAGCAGAGATAGTGACGTTTCAGGGGATACCGGGAAATGCTCATAAGTGACGAGAGGAGTTGAGAAGTTCATTTCCAGCGAATTTAGTAAAACCATGTCAAATTTAATAGCCATTTAAATACCTTTACTCAATTATCTGGACTACGAAACTTTTGGAGATTATTTTTGAAAGACTGTTCTTTGAAATTAGCTTAAAAAAAAAAAAAGATTTTTTCATTGTTTTTCCATATTATTGGCCCATATCTTAAAATAGAACGTTGCGACTTCCGACTCATTTCGCCAGAGCGGGTCACATTTATAGATACAGTTAAGCAACATCACACGACCAAGAGTGCTGTCCTCCCGATTACGTTACCATCACGATTGAAAATGCGACACTTTCACGACAGTTCAATAAACAAGTAGTTAATATAAGGTCACTTACATAAAACACAATATTGACTGACTTTTTTTTTTTTTTTTTTTTTTTTTCTATTTCAGCAGCGAAAACAGTTCCAAACAAAGATCACAGCAGAATCATTGCACACGTACCTCACAGCAACACTCAGACATCTTTCTTTACTGAATGATTCAGCCTTTTGAACAAATCAGTTGAATCAAAGATTCAGTGACCCAATCATAAACAACTGACTCATTCTTGAATGAATCGGCCATTTGAACAAATCTTTTGAATGAATGACTCAATGACTCAATCATTAAGGCGGTCAAATGCCGCCACCACTGGCGTTTTAGTTTCATGTTTAAAAGTCATCATATTCTCCTCAATATTTCTTATTTGTATTTTCAAAAAATATTTAAAACAATCTCTTATTTAAAGCAGCTGTCATTTATAAGTGTCAATGATTTGATTTGATTGATAGCCCCGTGTATCTAATTATTCTAATTGAATTTATTGATCAAATAAAAAAAAAAAAAAATAATAAAATGAAAGATGAAGCATACATCTAATAAGGTTAGGGGGGAAATACCCTTTATAAAGGTAAAAAAATAAATAAATAAATAAAATGCCTTCGGTGTACATATCACACAAATGCAGATTTAAATGTTAAAGTTGATAGAACACTGATGAGATATTGCTTCAGAATAAGTTATATTTACACCACACACACACACACACACACACACACACACACACACACACACAACAAAAAACAAAAAACATCCTGCATTTGTAGCATATTGATGTGCAACAAAGACTTTGAGTGTACTCACTTTTTCAAAATAATTGAAGGTGATGGGTCTCAAATGATAGTCATTTATAAATATAGCCTAATTATGTTTCAAGTTTTGTGTAATAATGAGTTAACTATGAATTTTATGATCATAGGTGAAGGGTGAACCAACTCCAGGGTAAAGAGATGCGATTCCCATTTAAAAACACATTTAAATAGATTTCCTTGAAATAGTTTTAAGTTATTTGCCACTGCACAACCTACATATCCCAACATAAACACTGCTGATAATTTTTTTTGTTAATAAAGCGTCTACTTTCACAAACCACTGTTAATTTTAACAAATTACGTACACGGGATTTGGCAGAAAGCGTGCAAAGGGCGCATCCTAAATTTAATTCATTTTAGTTAATCACGATCTCGGATAATGTGTTATTTAAACATACCATTAGAGATAGTGTTCCTGTGAGACAAATGCTGCTGAAGACATTTCGTTAAGGAATACATGAATGGCCAAATCCACAGAAATAAGGTTTTTGCTCTCAATCGTAAATTTGCTGAATGACCATAAGATTAGGGGGGCACTGCCCCCTAATCATGAGATTTCAACAACACAAAAACTGAGCTTACATTTAGCTACAATAAACTTTATAGCCTCTACTTTGATGAAACGTAATGCGATGCACTTGCTGCCTCAGATGCGGCTGTTCCAGTGACAAACAAAATATGTAATTCGCCGGTCAAAAACCTTGTACCTCAATTTGAGCTTGATTTTCATAAAATGTTAATATAATGACACGTGAAAGTGTCTGACCATAGCTATATTAAGCCACAATACCAACTTTGACAACGTTTAATTAAATATCAGGTTTCCCCCTAACAGATATGTAAATGTGTTGTTTTATCATCACCAACAACATCATACTATGACGTTATTGTGTTCCTACCTGACTTAAGCTCAAGTTTCACATTAAATGTGAGCACTAGGCTACTTTTAATATAATATATAGTTTTTATATGCCATTTGAAGCAATGCTTGTTTGTCCAATTTTGTTAGCCTCATTTTTTACATAGTGGTGTGCCGTGGGATTTTTTACTTATCAAAACTGCCGTGGGAAAAAAAAAAAAAAAAAGTTGGGAAACACTGCACTAGGCAGAATGAATGATTGAACGCTAGGCTGGATAGAATGAACCATAGAACGCTAGACAGAATCAACGATTGAACGCTAGACAGAATGAGCAATTAAACAAAGGACAGAATAAAGGAGAGAACACTAGACAGAATGAAAGGTAGAACATTAGATAGAATGAACAATAGAATGCCAGACAGAATTAAGGGTAGAATGATAAAATGCTACATAGAATGAATGACTGAACGCTGGACAGAATGAATGATTGAATTCTAGACAGAATGAACAACTGAAAGCTAGACAGAATGAACGCGTGAACGCTGGACAGAATGAAAGATAGAATGTTAGACAGATTGAGCAACAAAATACTAGACAGAATGAACGATTGAAGGACGGACAGAATGAATGATAGTCAGACAGATTTACAAATGTATTCATTTTTGCAGATGTAGATCTGAAGCTCTAAAGAACTTAAATTTTTATCAAAAAAATGATCACTATTTTCATGCCAAATGATTCTGTGATAAATGAAAAGCTATTTTGAACTTAAAGGTTCAATCAAACGAGATGGTGAAAATAAAAACTTCTCTTCAAGGTGAGAGATGACATGCACTCATCCTCCTTTCACTGTGCATCTCATTCCAGACAAAGACAAATAAGCCGCTGATTGAAGCTGAGAATGTGAAGATGTGACTGACATGTTTGTATGAATGTTTACAAATTACTCCCTTCTGATTAGTCACAGCAATCTTGGATGGGGTTCAAGTGCAGGAAAAATTACACCTGTGTGCATGTGTGAAACCGTATGTAACTATGTGTGACTTTTATCTTCTCCACCCCTTTGAAAGCTCTCCTGTCATATAAGATTAGAAAGGGCACATCTAGTCTCTCATGTCAGGGCTGTTAACAGAAATAACAGTATTAAATTTAGAGTATCCTGCATTCATAATTTCAAACACTCCCCATGAAATATTTAGTGTGACTAAAGGGAAGCAAGGATGATGTTGGATGTTTTGACACGTGTCTGTGTAACATGGCTATTTGAGGATGGTAGCTTCAGTCTGTGGCGGGATGTGACAACAGAAGACGTCCTGCTCAGACAGATCTGTTTTAGTTTTGCCTGTTCTGTCTGAGAGCTGATTCACAGCCATGTTTGTACTGACTTAGTATGTCTATTGTTTTCGTTTTGTTGTTGATTTGTTTGAAGTGACTGCTGAGTAACACCGGGTCCAATTTCATTATCTGTGAAAAACAGAAAAAGCTTTTGACACTGTTAGATATGTCCTCAAAAATAGACGGCAGACAAGAGTAGGAGGATAAATGATCCTGCAGATGGTATCAGGTATTATGGGAGTTATAGAGTTTTAATAGCACTATTAGTATAGCAGTATTAGTATTAGTTGTGATATCACTCATTTACATAAACACATTTATTAAGACAATTAAAATCCAATTCTATATTTATATTACCATCTTGCTGGTAATTTATCGATTATAGAGAAACTTACATCAGAGGACTTTTGATATTGATATAACTGTAAAACTAAATACAGTGTAATGCAGTGTTCATCTTGTCACTAGGCCTATATTTTTGTACAGTTTTAAGATAATATACAGGTAAGATTATACAATTTTCAACTTATTTATTTATTTAATCGTATTTATTTATTTTGTAAGCAGCCATGTAATGAGAAGAATAATGTACAGTCAACTGGTCATTACAGAAAAAAAAAAAAAATGTTTGTTTATTTCTGTAGTTAAATATATTTTTATGTATACTCATGCAACATTTCCTGAAACTTACCAAGATCCAAGGCATACAGAATAAACCAGTGGTGGTGATGTTAAATGACTTCACCTACATGCATGCACCATTGAATTATTAAGCTCTTCACTGGGGATAACCGACTGCCGTTATAGTTCCCTCCGTAGCAGTCACAGATAAGCGTGGCTGATTCTTTTTGAGTTTGCAGAGCTTTGGGTGCATGGTGGCGCAGGGAATTCGCTTCAGCGACTGCAGTCAGAGATAAGAGGAAGAAAGGGATATGTAGATGTTCTTTGCAGGGAAAGGATGTGGAAGAAAAGGTAGGCAGAGTGATTCTACATTTCACTCTCCACCAACAGTGTGGCCTGCATAATGATAACTTTCTCAAAGTGAACAAAGGAATCAAAAGGATTGAGAGAAGCAAGGATTATTTAAATACTAGGTGTATTAAAAGTCCTGGTGTGCCTTTCCATCCCTAAAGTCATCCGGGGGGGGGGGGGAAGGCAACACAGCTCAGTTTTAGCCTGCTGAAAAGCATGTATACACAATGGAATCAGCAGTGTTAAATACCAGCTGACTAAGGGGCAGAGATAAAAAGGCAGTCGTTCATTCAAGCTAAGCCAGAATTAGCTCATGTCATACAAGAAAGGCTGTGAGAAAGTGATACGACAGTACCCAGCTCTAAATTCTAGTTATGTCACTAGTTTATCTTTAACACACAGTTCCTGAAGTCTGAGTATGGGACGTTTCATTCAATTTACAGCACCTGTCAGACATTTGTTCCCTTTGGGTGGATTATTCATTTGCATTTGGTGTGGATATTACAGGTATTTTCCATTAATCTGTCATGCTTAGATGATGAATTGCATGTCTGTTGGTGATAAGTACATATTTAAAGTTAGAAATGGAAATTGTGATTACTTTTCTTCCCTATTGTGAAAAATATCTGAGTAAAACTGCTATAGAATGAAATGATGAGAAAAATGAGAAAATGAGTGAATGGTAATGGGTAATGGGTATGACAATATTGATATATTTGGTCTTGGCGGAATAGATCTGCTATAATACCTTTATTTTATATAGCGCCTTTAAAAGTGGCTTTCTCAAAGCGCTTTACAAGAAAACATAACAGAGAGAACAACACATTTAAATACAAAAAATGCACATCAAACAAAAATAGAAAAAAAAAAAATAAATAAATAATATGATTAATCAAGTAAAAGCAATCCTAAAATAAAATGTTTTAAGAAGAGATTTAAAAGTCACTAATGTATTTGCTTCCCTGATGTCAGCTGGGAGAGAGTTCCAAAGCTTAGGAGCATAAGAAGAAAATGCTCTATCACCCTGGAGCGAAGCCGTGTCTTAGGAACAACTAAGAGTCCACTCTGAGAGGAACGCAGATTTCGACATGGAGTGTAAGGCATTAAAAGATCAGTCAAGTACTGAGGAGCCAGATCATGCAAAGCCTTATATGTTAACATAAGGACTTTAAAATCAATACGATACCTGACAGGGAGCCAGTGCAAAGACTTCAGGACAGGGGTAATATGATCACCAGCCCTGACCCCTGACAGTACTCTAGCAGCCGAATTTTGTAAATATTGAAGTTTGTTGAGTAATGATTTAGATACTCCAGCTAAAAGACCATTACAATAGTCCAGACGTGAAAAGACAAAAGAGTTTATCAACTTCTCAGCCACAGCAAAGGACACATAGGACGTAAACGTGCAATATTCCTGAGGTGAAAAAAGGATGTCTTAACCGTATTCTGAACAAAGGCTCGAATGACAGTGTGGCATCAAAGATGACACCAAGATTTTTTAGTTTGCCTTGAAACTCCAAGGTGACACCATCAACAGACAAATTAAGAGAACCACCAGCATTTTGCAGTTGATGAGGAGAGCCTAAGAGCATAATGTCCGTTTTAGAGCCATTTAAAGACAGAAAATTATTAGACATCCAATTCTTGATCTCATTGATACAGTTGGAAAGATGCACAATGTCCACATGCTGACCTGGTCTTGAATGGATATAAATCTGCGTATCATCAGCATAAAAGTGATAATTAATGTCTAGAGATCTGAGTAGTTGACCAAGTGGATAAATATACATACTAAACAGTAATGGACCCAATACTGACCCCTGTGGGACACCAGTATGTACAGAACCAATTTTGGACCTATAGCCACCCATAAAAACAAATTGACTGCGGTCAGTAAGATAGGACCTAAACCAGTCAAGAACTGTCTCTGATAAACCAAATACAGTTTCCAGATGATTAAGTAATAATGCATGGTCAATAGTATCAAAGGCAGAAATAAGATCCAAGAGAATGAGAAGAGACAGAGAGCCTGAGTCGGAAGCTACTAGCAAGTCATTAGTGACTTTAACCAATGCATTCTCTGTGCTGTGCAGTTTCTGAAACCCAGATTGATGGGGCTCAAATTATTTTCAGTTAAGTGATTGTTCAGTTGGGCCAAAACCACACCCTCCAAGATTTTAGCTAGGAATGGAAGATTAGAAATTGGGCGATAATTTGAAAGAATGTTCACATCAGAATTTTGCTTTTTTTAAAATGGGAGTGACAGCAGCAGTTTTAAGTGCTGCTGGCACCACACCAGTTGACAAAGAGTCATTTATTATAGCAAGAACTGAGGGACATAAAGGTTAAAGCAAGATTTGAATAAACTACAAGGCAAAGGATCAAGTATGCAAGTGGAAGCTTTCATATGAGAAACCTGCTTGCAGAGTAACTCAGGTTGTAATGCAGTAAATTTGGAAAATGGAGTGCCAGAAAAGCTTGGTGTAGTAACTGTTTGAACAGCAGATCCAGAAGAACTGTGAATATTTGCACGAACATTATCAATCTTCTCACTGAAAAATTTGAGAAACTCATTGCACAACCAATCAGATGGAATCAAAGAACTGACACCATCTACATTAAGTAGACTATTAATTGTGTGAAAAAGCTGTCTAGGATTGTTTTGATTGTTTTCAATAATATTAGAAAAATATGTTGATCTTGCCGTTTCAATAGCTACTCTGTATTGTGCCAAACAGCTTTTCCAAGCTTGATGAAACACATTTAGACCAGAACAACGCCACTTTCGCTCCAATTTCCGACATGCTGCCTTCTGGGAACGCAAATCATCATTATACCAAGGGGTCGACTGTACAAATGAGACATTACGTGTTTTTATGGGAGCAAAGTTGTCCAAGTTGGCTGTAAGGACATTGTTAAATATAGAGATTTTATCCTCAAGAGGAGCAGAAGTCATAGCATTTAAGGAAGAGACAATCGAGTTTGCAAAAATAGCATGATCAAGTGATTGCCATTTATGGAATGAAATAGATCGTGAAATTTCTCTACTAGAAAGTGATACCTCAATATTAAAAAAGATAGCAAAATGGTCCAAAAGACCAACATCCACAGCAGAAAAATTAGAGAGAAAAGAGTCATTTGCAATGACTAAATCCAGTGTATGCCCCTTACAATGAGTGGGAACATTTACAAACTGAGAGAAATTTAAACAGTCCAAGAGTGACAGAAAATCCTTGGCCATGCCACAGGCTGTCTGATCTACATGTATATTAAAATCACCCAGAATCAAAATTTTCTTAAATTTGACAGACAATATGGACAGTAGATCAGCAAACTCAGACAGAAAATCCTTATTTGGTTTTGGAGGTCTATAAATAGTGACCATAGCAGCACTGTGAGCAGCGTGAGAAGCAGACACATTTAAAACAAGACATTCAAATGTTTTAAAAGAAGGCACGGACACAGCTGCTGCTGCTGCTGCTGCTGGTTTTTGCTGCTGCAGAGCAAGTAGGGCATAGTAGCAAGTAGGGCAAGTAGTAACACATCTATACAGGTGGAGCTGGGGAAGGTGGAGGTTTATTGAAAGCACGCTGCACTGCTAAGGCAAATGCTAACTAAGTATTTGAAGATTGAGCATGCAAGCTCATTGGCTGCTGATACAGCAGGAACCGATCAGCTGTGCCCTATAGAGAATGATGTGATTGCAAGCAGGTTAAGGACCTATTAGTCTGCGCCATCTAGAGTCTCATGACAGAATTTTGTATTTAGGCTATAAAACAGTGTATTTATTAATACGATAATAAATTAAAATAATATGGTACTAGCAATTTCTAAATAACCAGAAGTGGCTGACACCAGAAGCCTTGCACATTCGAGATAAAAATGGCCACGTCCGCTTTTACGCCAAAAATAATATGGATACTCATCATCAGAAAAGAGATGTCACAGCAAGGGGATGACACAATAATGTTTTTGAATAAAGATTAAGGGTGAACATTTTTTTTTTTTTAAATATGTTTACTAATAAATTATTCATAGTAAACACTGCAACATTTCATGAAAATATTAGAACTGTCAGTTTGGATTTTATGATGACTTTAAAGGGTTAGTTTACCCTAAAAATTAAAATTCAGTCATTAATTACTCACCCTCATGTTGTCCCCCGTAAGACCTAAAGACATATTTAAAGCAGTTCATGAGTATAGTGGTTCAACCTTAATAACATAAAGTGACAAGAATAATTTTTGTGTGCCAAAAAAAAAAAATATATGAAGAGTTTCGTTGCAAAACGAGATAACTTCTTGTTTTTTGGTTGTGCATTCCAATTAATATCAATTCAACTGCAGTGGTTTGTTTTGATTTAAACCTTCATAACTTAAAAAATACAGCTAAGTAGCACCATAAAACAAAATAATAACATGATAACATAATAATAAACATGTTTTGACAAAAATGTTAAAAACGGAGTTATCTCGTTTTGCAACGAAACTCTTCATATATATAGCGACTTTATTCAACAAAATAGTGATGGCCGATTTCAAAACACTGCTTCATGAAGCTTTGAAGCTTTACGCATCTTTTGTTTCAAATCAGTGGTTCGGAGCGTGTATCAAACTGCCAAAGTCACGTGAACTATTGAATTTCGAAACACTTATGATGTAACGGAGCCTCATTTACTGAAATCACGTGATTTTGGCACTCTGAACCACTAATTTGAAACAAAAGATTCGTAAAGCTTCGAAGCTTCATGAAGCAGTGTTTTGAAATCGGCCATCACTAGATATTGTTTAATAAGTCGTAAAGTTTTATTATTTATTTATTTTTTTTGGTGCACAAAAAGTATTCTCATCACTGTATAATATTAAGGTTGAGCCACTAACACGAACTGTTTAAATATGTTTTTAGTGCCTTTCTGGGCATTGAAAAAGGAAATGATCTTGCTGGCAATGCAGGCCTAACTGAGCCATCGGATTTTATCAAAAATACTTTAATTTGTGTTCCGAAGAGTCTTACAGGTGTGGAATGACATGAGGGTGAGTAATTAATGACTGAATTTTCATTTTTGGGTGAACTAACCCTTTAAAAATCAATAAGGCATTTAAAATCAATAAAGCAATATTGAAGATCAACCTGTCATGAAACATAATTAGATGGTGCAAATAAACAAATCAATGGTGGAATATCGAATGATTGATTGATTTTTTATTAGAGGAAATTCACTCTCAATCTCCTCTACTTTCTTTACTCTCTCACACATTGGTGCCGCACAAGGTTGCCACCAGTAAGGGATGTTTTTGTTCTGACCTCCTTCTGTTAAAAGAGGGGTTGTCCTTGGCAGGGATGTGTACGGGACATGGATGCATAAAGTGTATTAAAAATGAAGCGCAAAGTCCTGAAGGTTAATTTACTCTTAACTCTTTTTAAGTATCTGTCTGTAGGGGCTTCATTAGGGTGACACACTGGATGCTGGAGAGGACAAGATTAACATTGCAGTGGAGACATATTTCCCATTCAAACCATCCGTCCATCTATTCTCAAACCAAAATGGGCGTCACAAGCGCACTCGCTCCTGTGCGCACACACACACACACACACATACAACATCTGGAGTTGACTAGTTAAACCACATAATGGGCAAGGACAGCTCAATGGCAGTGGGATGCAGCCAACAAGGGGCCTGCTTTATTTTCCCCCCATTGTGCTTTTAATTAAACCCCTATCCCATTCATATCTGTTGTGATATCCTTGGCTGAAAACAATTACAAGGGAAATATTTGATTGTGGTCACACTCCACATACATATTTTGCATTATTCAGTGCGTGAACATGATCCGACTTCTGAGCTCTATGTCTTTTTGTTAATCAGCATTGTCATTGCATCTCATTACCAACAGAATAGCATTTCCGATGGCGGCTTATAGAAGTTGATTCCCATAATCAAACAGCTTGGCAATCAAACGGTCCCTAAATGAATGTTACCATTTCAGCTCCACTGCTTTAATGCATTGATACTAGAGTTAATCATATTTTGCTCTGTCTTACTGTTCTAATTTAAACACTATTGAAATAAAATGTAATTAAATAATTAATTACACTGCAGAGTTTGTGTTTTATAACAAGATATTAGAATAGAGAGAATGTGTTTGAAAATGTCCATTTAGATTCTATAAACACCACACACACACACCTATATATATATAATCTATATATATATATAAATATATCTATATATATGAGAGAGAGAGAGAGAGAGAGAATCCTTTGCAATGATAAGCAAAGGAATTCAGATTTTTTGTCAGGCTGGCATCTTTCTTTCTCCTCTTTCACCTCTTTTTCCTCTTTTTTTTTCAGCAGCACTGTATTCTTCATTGAAACCTGGCCACAGGGATCAATAGACTTTGTTCCTTGTAACTGTGTAATGGGGGAGAAATCCCCAATGCCTGAGTGCAGAAAGGGGAGAGGCCCCACTATTGTGTATCGATCCTACAGTATAGCACAGACTTGAAGCAGACCAAGGGCAACTCCCAGCTCTCGTTCGCTCTCAGCATCTCACACTCTCTCTAACACACGTATTGTACACAGGGGTAGGGTATCACCAATGAAGAGAAGACCAGCAGGCAGGAAAACTCTTAGAATGTTGAGGAGAGATAAAAGTGCTTTGTTTCCATTACAGATGCACTCAAAAGATAGAACTGAGGGATTATGAAGAGAGAAGAGAGGAGGAATAAAAGCACAGGTACACATTTATCTATTGTAGGCTTTATCTCAACACTCATGTAGAGTACTTGTGTAGCGTGGGAACAAAATCCCCCAGCAGAAAGGAGACAGCAGCACTCTTTTGATTCCAGCTACACTAGTGCAGTGGCTCTCAAATGTTTCGCTTCAAGCCTGTATGTGTGTGGTGACAGTACTAAAGTTGTTTAATGCACAAGACAAAACAAAAATGGCCTTAACCTAAACAAATATATAAACATTTACATGACGTTTGGCTAACAATATGCAATATGATAAACCTGAGATGACAAGGAAAATTGTAAAAACGTAAGGCAAATACAATTTTCTGAAAACAACAGCAGAAGCTAACATCATAACCTGTGCAAATCATTTGGGACACTTGTGGAAGTTGCTTCATTTAGCTTTGTTTCAATTTATTGTTGTTGATTTTGTTTTAATATTTGCATTAAGGATTGTTTTCCCTGCTATTTGATTACCTACAGTGTATTTTTAATTATAACATTTTCACACAAGTTAACTGTTAGCTTATATGATACTTATATACACCTATAATATTAATTTTAAATTGCATTTCATATTTATTAAATATGTTCAACAGTAATTTAACATGCTGCTTTGGAACAATATTTATTTTGAAAAGCTATTTACAAATAAATGAGATGTATTACAACATTTCTATAACATTTAACTCTAGTAGTCGATAGAAAAATTATACATTTTCATTGTAATAAAAAAATAAATAAAATAAAAGTAAATATTTTCTGGATAACAAATCACATTCAGCTTTAGTAAAGTAACCATATCAAGTCTAGTTATTTACAGTGACCAGGAGGGACATGTTTGGTTCATTTAGTTTTGTCGTGGCCACGTCATATTAACTTGTGGGGACATGGACATTTTGTCAAGGTAACATCATTGTTATGTTGTGGCAATGCATGTGAAGTCATAGGCTTGAGATCTTATGTTAAAGGGTTAGTTCACCCAAATATGAAAATAATGTCATTTATTACTCACTCTCATGCCGTTCCACACCCATAAGACCTTCGTTCATCTTCGGAACACAAATTAAGACATTTTTGTTGAAATCCGATGGCTCAGTGAGGCCTGCATAGCCAGCCTGACATTTCCTCTCTCAAGATCCATTATGTACTAAAAACTATTTAATCAGTTCATGTGATATAGGGTGGTCAATAGTATATTATAAAGAGGACAAAATATTTTGTGTACCAAAAAAACAAAAACGCTTATAGGATGGCCGATTTCAAAACACTGCTTCATGAAGTTTCGGAGCGTTATGAATCAGCGTGTCGAATCATGATCTGGATTGCGTCAAACCACCATACTGCTGAAATCACGTGACTTTGGCGCTCTGAACTGCTAATTTGACACACTGATAAATTTGCGTTGCAAAGTTAACGAAGGTCTTACGGGTGGGAACGGCATAGGGTGAGTAATAAATGACCTTTTTCATTTCCTTTTATTTCCTAACACCCATTGATGCCAAGCCATGCAAACCCCTTCTAATGCACAACATGGTCTAAAATGACCCGTATTTATTTCCAATGTTATTTCATGTTTCATCTCTTTGAATCTATTTATTTTAGCATTTAATATTCCATAGCTATGAATTCTATGATCCTGAATCTTCAAACATCAATAACGACAATTTTTTTTATTTTTTGTGTTACTACATCAAGTTTACACACATGGGTCAAAAATCTATGCGAGTGTGATAAACAAAAGAATAAAGACAACATTTTGTTAAAATAATCATCTTAGCATATATTAGTGCTTCTCAACCACATTTAGGCTTCTCAACCCTGCGTACCATAGCAACCTCGGATTATCAGAAATTGATATTACTAATAAACTAAGTGAACTGAACATGTCCCCTCCCGGTCACTGTAGTTATTCATTGAAAAATTCTTTCACAATGTCATAATATGATATATATAATATATATATATATAATATATATATATATATATATATATATAATACTGAGTATATAAGATATATACTTATTATATATATATATATATATATATATATATATATATTATAATATTATATATATATATATATAAGGTCACACTGTATATTAGGGTCCAATTATTCACACTATTAACTAACTATTAACTATGACTTTTGCTTCATAATCTCCTAATTATTGAAGCAAAAGTCATTTTGCTTGACAAGTAAGTACTAATAAACAACCAATATCATAGTAAATGCATGCTAAGAGAACTGGACCATAAACTAAAGTTTTACCAAAAATTAATTTTATAATTGATGAAAGAGGCTTGTTGCAAAGGGGTTCATCATATTTTAGGCCCTTGCCTTAAATAAAAATACAAATAAAAATATAAAAACTGACTAGTAGATTCATAGTAGAACTTAAGTATGAACTGCATACTTTTTATATAACGTACTCGGTTACTAACGTAACCTCGTTCCCTGAGATACGGAACGAGTACTGCGTTGGGGAAAGGTCTCCCTTTTCCCCCGCACTGAAGCCTTTTTCAATAACGCAGTGTAACTGCACCGTCATTGGTTCACTCTAGACAAGTTGTTGAACCAATGGCGGCGCGGCATAGCTGCGCGGCCTATGGCGAGAAAGCGCGCGAACTTTCCCGCCGAAATGGGCGGGTGTTAAGTGCTATATACAGGGCGTTTCGCCATAGGATTCAGTGCCAATCGACTGAAGCGACGACTCTGAAGCGCAGCCTCGTGGCACGGCAGTAACGCAGTACTCGTTCCGTATCTCAGGGAACCGAGGTTACGTTAGTAACCGAGTACTTCCCTTTCGATACTTCACTCGTACTGCGTATGGGGAACGAATTCACCGCGCCGTGCCACGGCAGGGAACGACACAACTTGTTTCGGACACCGGGAGGGACCAAGGAAACAAGCAAGAAGGCAAAGCCGCCGTGTCCCTTGTTACACTACAAGGAAATGAATCCTGTAACTGCGTGAGGCGGAACTCACCAGGGGCCGCCAATCACACTGAAAGAACCCGAGCTTGTAAGGTCGGGACATCAAGATGGTAGAACCTGACAAAAGTGGACGGCGAAGACCACCGGCCACCTCACAGATGTCTTTTATGGAAACTCCGTTGGACCAAGCCCATGAGGAAGCCATTCCCCTAGTGGAATGAGCTCTGACTCCTATGGGCATTCAGCACCCAGGAGGAGTAACACAGGTTAATAGCGTCGACTATCCAACGTGAGAGACGCTGTTTTGAGACCGGAGACCCCTTGGTGCGGCCACCAAAACAAACAAGGAGCTGATCCGACTGCCTGAAAGGCTGAGATCGCTCCACATAGGTCCTCAATGCCCTGACAGGCAAAGTAATTCCAGCTCTCGTTCATCCGTAGAGGAAGGAAGAGCGGAAAGTGAGATGACCTGAGCTCTGAACGGAGTTGAGAGCACTTTGGGAACGTAACCATGCCTGGTTTCAGATGACCTTTGAATCATTAGGTCCGAATTCGAGGCATGCAGGGCTCACAGAGAGGGCCTGCAAATCGCCAACACGCTTGACCGATGCTAGTGCAAGTAGCAGAGCGGTTTTTAGCGTCAGGGACCTGAGGTCAGCTGAATGCAGCGGCTCAAAGGGTTTGCCCTTTAGGGCCCTGAGACCAGAGAAAGGTCCCAAGTGGGCACAGTAAGAGGACGAGGTGGATTTAATCGCCTAGAACCCCTTAAGAAACGGACTACAAGGCCGTTTCGCCCCACTGATTGGCCGGCAATAGGAGCATGGAACGCTGCGATGGCTGCCACGTAAACTTTAAGCGTTGAAGGGCGCGCCCCATATCCAAACGCTCTTGGAGGAAAGACAGTATGAAGGATACGTCACTCTCCACAGGGTCTATGTTGCGTGAGGAAACCATTCAACAAAGACCGACCATTTATGAGCGTAGAGGGCGTCTCGTGGACGGCTCTCGTCTGAGAAATGGTATTTAGAACGTCCCAGGGAGGCTAGTCGGCTCCCATCGAGGGACCAGAGGTGTAGAGCCCAGAGCTCTGGCTGTGGGTGCCAGATCGTTTGTTTGCCTGAGAGAGGAGATCCCGTCTCAGGGGAATCGGCCAGGGGCTCTCGTGGAGAGCCTGAACAGCTCCGAGGACCAGACTTGGCTCCTCCAGAGCGGGGCCACCAGAAGGACTCTGTGTTGGTCTTCTCTGATGCGCCTGATGACCTGAGGATCAGTGCGATCGGAGGAAAGCATAAAGGAGCGTGCTGGGCCATGCGTGGGCCAGAGCATCGACCTTCTTCGAGAAAATGTTGGGCAGTGAGAGTTGTCTTCTGAGCGAAGAGATCTATGTCCGCTTTCCCGAAGAACTCCCAAATCGTGAGAACCGTCTGGGGGTGGAGCATCCACTCGTCTGAGGGGATGTTGCTCCGTGACAACATGTCCGCCCCAGATTGGTCTTGCCAGGAATATGAGTCGCTCTGAGTGACTGAAGTCTTGGCAGAGCCCATATCAGAAGACGTTTCGCCAGAGCGCATAAGCGGCTGGACGAGAGACCTCCCTGATGTTTATGTACGACACCACTGTCATGCTGTCCGATTGGACTAAGACATGGCGTCCTGTCAAGTGAGCCTGAAAGGATTGAAGGGCTTTCATCACTGCTAGCATCTCTAGACAGTTGATATGTAGACGGCTTTCCTCGTGACTCCACGAGCCGAAGGCCGGTCTGCCCTCGCACACAGCGCCCCACCCGAGTTGGAGGTGTCCGTTGAGAGCACCGTCCTTCGTGAGACCGCCTGCAGGGGTACTCCAAGACTGAACCAGGCAGGGTTCAACCAAGGTTTCAGGCTAGAAGACAGGCCCGATTGACCTTGAGACATAGGCGGCCGTGCCGCCAAGCGTTTGGAGTACCCGGAATTTCAACCAGTACTGCAGAGGCCGCATCCGAAGAAGGCCGAGTTGTAGCACCGGGGAGGCGGAAGCCATCAGCCCTAGCACCTCTGGAAAAGCTTCAGAGGGAGATAGGCTTTGTTCTTGACTGAGGCCGCGAGCTGCTGAATCGTCAGAGCGCGCTCTGACGAGACCACTGCCGTCATACGGACTGAGTCTAAGACTGCCCCCAGAAATGAAATTTGTTGGCTGGGGCACAGCGAGCTCTTGGCTAAGTTGACCCTGAGACCCAGGCATTGCAGATGGCTGAGGAGCACGGATCTGTGTTGTTCTAGCTCGGCTCGCGACCGGCTAGGCTAGATGAGCCAGTCGTCGAGATAATTTAGAACCCGGATTCCCATCTGTCTCAGAGGGGAAAGCGCCGCGTTGCACTTGTGGAAAGTGCGAGGAGCCAGAGACAGCCCGAAGGGCAGGACCGTATATTGGTACGCCACCCCCTCGAATGCGAATCTCAAGAATCGCCTGTGAAGGGGGGGCTATCTGGATGTGAAAATACGCATCCTTCAGGTCCAGCGAGCAGAACCAGTCCTCGGGGCAAATGTGCGCGAGGATCTGCTTCAGCGTCAGCATTTTGAACTTCCGTCTCATGAGGGAGCGATTCAAAAGTCTGAGATCTAGGATGGGTCTGAGACCGCCATCCTTCTTGGGGACCAGGAAGTAGCGGCTGTAAAAGCCCGACTCTCGCTCTGCAGAGGAACTATTTCCACAGCTCCCTTTCTTAGCATTGTCATAACCTCGGCACGGAGGACGTGAGCGTCGTCCGGGTTCACCAAGGTTTGAAGCACCCCGCCGAAGCGAGGGGGCCGTCGTGCAAATTGGAGCGAGTAGCCCTGAGTTACGATCCCCAGGATCCATTCTGACACATCGGGGATGGCTTGCCAAGCCTCGGCCCGAGTGACAAGGGGTTGAATGACATCGGATGGCAGGCCGCCGGAGAGGGGGCCGCACACCGAGAGAGGAGGAAGAGGAAATTTGCTCTCTTTTTGATGAAGTAAAATAGTGTTCGCCGTGAAAAACGGCGTTTTGAGTGGGCGCAACAGATGTGGGCCCAGCTACAGCATGAAGCATGTTTCCCACGCCCGGAATTAAACGAGGCGGAGGGGAAACTGCACGCAGGAGCTTTTGGGGTGTCCGGTCGCAACGAGACAATCCCCCATCCTCTTCCTTTCTGAGAAATCAGGACGTCTTCGGAGTCACCGGGTCCAGCACAATCTTGGGCCGGGGTCCCTGGCGTCTCGGGAAGGGAGGCGCTTCGCAGGGCGTGAGCGCTGGCGGTGCTCCTTAGGTGGCGCTGCCTGGGCGGCGGGTGGCGTTGGCTTGTTCTGCTGAGCCGGCGCAGTCCTGGGGCGCTGGAAGCAGAAGCGGAGCTGGAGCGCTTGGGCAGAAAGTGTCTCATAGCCTGAGACGATTTCTGCGCCGCGGTGAAGCGCTCAGTAAAACCATCCACTGCTGGCCCAAAGAGACCGGAGGGTGAGACCGGAGCGTCCAGGAAGGCCGTCTTGTCCAGGTCCTTGATCTCCGTCAAGTTGAGCCACAGGTGGCGCTCCAATACTACCAGGCTGGCCATTGAGCGGCCAATGGCCTGGCCGTAGCCTTCGTGGCTCGCAGGGCTAGATCGGTGGCGCTGCGGAGGTCCTTGAAGGCCGGTGCATCAATTCCAGACTCGTCCAGCGAGCGGAGGAGTTTGGCCTGGAAGACCTGGAATATGGCCATAGTATGGAGCAGAGGCAGCCTGGCCCGCCGAGGTGTAAGCCCGTCCAGCCAGAGTGGATGTGGTCCGGCAGGGCTTGGAAGGAAGGGCCCTCTTAGTCTTCCATCCCACAGCCCGGGAGGGCAGAGGTGAGCAGCCACCGCTTCATCCAGGGGTGGCAGATGCTCGTATCCCTTCTCCTCGGCGCCGTCGACGGCGGTGAGGGCAGAGCGATGCGTCGTGTGGAGGGCGGGCGGAGTACGGAGCGCGCCACGATTTAGTGAGCTCCTCGTGGACCTCGGGGAAGAAGGGAGCTGAGCGCTGGCGAGGCGCTTGGCGGCGGCCTGGGAGGAACCATTCGTCCAGGCGGCTGCGAGATGGCTCCTCTGGAGGGGCCCATTCGAGGTCCAGCTCTTCCACACGGCCCTGGACAGGATACGGAATAATTCGGCATCCATGCCTTGGCTGTTCAATGGCTCCAAAGGAGGTGGGGAGCGGGATCCTCCGGCTCACCGGCCCAACCTTCTGCTTCGGAGGCAGCGAGGGACATGGAGTCATCCTGTTCGTCGTCTGATCCTCCAAACGAGACGAGGTCACTTGCATCGGCAGAGGGACGCTGCTCGGGTCGGGAGAACAAGACGGAGAATGTTCCCTTGGAGGAGAAGGCGAGCCGCGGGGGCTGGGCAAGCGGGGCTTTCCCTCAGGAAGGCGCGCCGGATGCGGCAGGAGACACGCTATAAGCGGCCGGAGCGGGAAGCGGGAGGCGGCGACTCGAGGACGGCGCTGCGGGCTGCAGTCAGCGAGGGCCGCCGGCGCTGTCTCCGACCGCGAGTCCAGCTGAGTCCGCTGCGGGAGCCTCTTCAGACGGCGGCGAGAGCTTCTGGAAGGCGGCGAGCTTCTTCGGCTTCAGGCGGAGATCAGCGAGGAATAGAATTCGTCGCTGAAGGAGAAAACACTGAAATCCTATGGCGAAACGCCTGCTTAGATAGCACTTACCCCGCCCATTTCGGCGGGAAAGTTCGCGCGCTTTCTCGCCATAGGCCCGCGCAGCTATGCCGCGCCGCCATTGGTTCAACAACTTGTCTATGAGTGAACCAATGACGGTGCAGTTACACTGCGTTATTGAAAAAGGCTTCAGTGACGGGGAAAAAGGGAGACCTTTCCCCATACGCAGTACGAGTGAAGTATCGAAAGGGAACCTATAGGATCTTTAGCCTATTAGTCCACATGTTGTTACTTTTATGGACTACAAATAAACCTGTTTGAGTTTTACCTCAGTTCTGCTCATTGTGTCCAAGTCTGAGCATGACAGTTACCTAATAATCATAATACTGTTTAATAACCTCAAAAACAGTTCTGACATGAAACAACTTTAAAGCCCACACACTATCAGACACTCGTAGCAGCAAATAGTACACCAGAAAATGTTGCTGATGCTTCAAAGTGTCAAATAAATCCCTGTTCATGTGGCTAAAGGTTAGTCTTTGATCTCTGGAGAGGGTGAGGATTAGCATTTCTCACCTTTAAAAGAAGCAGAGAGAAATGGGAAATGCTGGCCATGTGATTCCTGCCTCAGTAAGGTAATAAGGACAGAATAAAAATGATCTGCGTTTTGGTGTAATATAGTTGTAATAGACTTGCTCTCTGCAGGAGACACAGGAAAAATAGATTGACGTCCCACAGAGAAAAGTCTCTCCCCGATGGGGTTTCCCCTGGGATGGAATGCACACGTTCATCCAACCTCCGTCTGCCAGAGCAGTCATCTATCATTCTACATTCTACCGTGCAACTGCTTCTTTAGAAAATGGAAACGAACCTGCCATGACCTGCATAAAGATTTCTGATTAGCATCAACTTCCTTTCGCATGTTCAATATGCCTGATGGTGGGGATAGTTTTGTTCGGTTGAGCTTATGAGCTCTCTGAGGGAAAAGTGAGTCTCTATCAGACTGCAGGTGTTTATCTATAATCAGTTCATAATGAATGAGATATATTCCTAGAGAGAGATTTCCTGATCCTCCTTGCAGATACTTAATATATATTGAACAGAAAGACTATATGAATCTGCAGATTTTATTATATGAAACCTGTTCTTCTGCTCACGCATAGAATAGAGCTTTCTGCGTCTTCTCTCTCCTTACTGCCGCTCTCCACCCTACAACACCTTCTCTTTACAGTCAATAATTGCTTTAAAGAATAAAGCTTGAAATAATTAACCAGAAAGTCCCTCTTTTGTTTAGAGTCGCTAACATGTCATACATTACTGAGCTCAGAGCAGTCAGCCAGAACAGCCGAAGACATTTACATCACATCAGCCCGTTCCATGATACAGGTAGCATTGTAACTATTAAAATGCATATGGAATAAGATTAAGTACTACCCTGATGAAATGTGACACAATGTAATGAAAAAGAGACAGGAGAGAGAGGGGGGGGGGTACATACATTCACTATCTATTAATCATTTAACGTCACCTTAATAACACATTTATCAGATGACTGCAAAAATCAAAGAAGTTATGAAATATTAAAGTCGCAAGACCAACATTACACAGTCAAGTCATAAATCATAACAATAATGAATAATTTACATATGTGCATATCATTCCTCTGGTCTTTTTGGCCAACTGTAGATTGATCACTTAAAGCTTAGGAATCTATCTCAATGAAGTAAGAACAATTGAGCCCCATATTTTTCTTGCATTAAAGTTAAAATGTCAAAGTTTTATTTTTGATAGATTTTACAATGTATTGCAGATTTTTGGAGGTTCCCTCTAACTTGCATTGATTATTATTAAAAAAAAAAAAAAAAAGCTTCAGAAAACTTCTGCCTGTGGTGTCTCCCCTGACGTGTTGTTCAGGCTCCTTTAAACAATTGCTATCTTTTCCACTCATTCATTTGGGTCTGATTGAGGGCTTCAGCCATGATGAGATCGATAGCTCACAGTGAATACAAGACTGACAAAGTAAATTGAGTTCTCTTGTTTAAGTTAACAGAGGACCTCACCATGATTTTTACTTCATGGCTTTTCGCCTAAACAGAATAAAACATTCTCCGACAGACCACCGTCTGAGGAGCTACCCTGTTTAATAAATAAGTGCTTAAAGGAGAACAGATAAGACATGGCAATTTCTCAATCTAAAAAAAAAAAAAAAAAAAGTCAAATCCCACTTTGGAAAAATAAAACAAATGGCAGGTTTTCAATATTCATGCCTGAAATTATTAAATCTTTGAATGTGTGACCTCTAAAATGCCCTGATATGCTGAATCAGCAGTAATTACAGCTGACTATGGATGGTTAAGGTACAGATCCAGACCCAGCATCATGTCTTAATGTATACCTTTTTTTTTTCTTTTTTTTTTTTTTAAATAAGACTGAGCAATCAATCGGCAGCATCAATACCCCTTAGCATTGCTTTAACTGTGCGCCTCTGCTAGCTAATGAAATCTGTGCAAAGCTCCTCCAGCTATCGATCGGAGGGAGCTCTAATTTGCCGCTTGAGATCAGGCAGCTCCATCTCTACCTTTTCTCTCTTGTCTCTCTCTTTCCTAACTCCTCCTTCCACTCTCTCAGCAGACAACTGCAGATAACTGCTGAGCAGACTTGCCTTGAGCTGCATATCAAGCTGGTGTGCAGGACTATGGAAATATTTCAACAGACATTTAACAAAGTATTTAAGGTCAAATAGATATGTGTAAGTGTAAAAAAAATGTATTGGATGAAGTACTAGGTTACTGTATGGTGAAATGAAACAGCCTCACAACACAAGTAACAACTGTATTCTGCAGCTATCATCAAAGTCATCCAAAGACTACATATGAAGCTGATATGTCGTGACTATCTTATGATTATTGATATTAAGGTTTGCTTTTGTAGGCTAGACATCCTGCTAGTCACACAAGACAATCAGGCCCCGGACAACAGGATACTATATTTCATTATTTGCTACAAAGAGGATATACTGTACAAAAATAAAATAGTCCTGAAGTTATCAAAGACATTGCAGATTGTTTTAGGCCTGGACATAAAAAGTATGCAGAGCTACAACTCCAGTGAGAAAATACAGACGGTTTTCCCAAATACGCATATTTAGGAATTGTAATAATTATATGTATACAAGTAACAGTTGAAAATTGAAATGTTCATATTAAAATGCAAAAGTCAGTTCCAGTCCTTGAATTTGATCTGCTTGTGTGGCATTCCAAGATTGGTAATTTTAACACAGTATGTAGTTCAGGGAAGAAGGAAGCGGGAACCGGCGAACATTCAACAGCTTTAATAACGATATAAAATAAACACAAAACAAAAGTAAATAGGCGGCAGTCCCTCACGGATGACTGCCGCACTCACAAACATAATAAAACATAACATAAAGTCCAGGCCTGGTCCTCCCTCGTCCTTCACTGTCGCCGTTCCTCCCATTATGCTTCCGGAGCTCCTCCATGAGAGATACGAGACCGGTGCAGTGCGTAGGTGACGCTCCTTAGCAATCACGCCACCGGCCTCGCACCATTCTCTCATGGCTCTCATCCCGCCCTGCTTGTCACATGCTCCCATCGCCCCTCGCAGGCCAGGGGGTACCCACAATACTGCTCTCTACCCCACCACTACCCAGTAGCATGGCAGCGAACTCTCCGTCCCACCTGTTGTGTCATTGCTCCAGCACCACCGCCTCAGGAAGCTTCACTCTTACGTGCTGCCCGTCCTCCTCAGCACCGCAATCCCATTCAGCAGCGAGGGCTCTCCGACAGCATGTCCCTCCTTCCTAACACAGTTCCTTCCCTCCCTAACACAGTTCATTCTTCAGGGAAGAAGGAGGCGGGAACCGTTGAACATTCAACATAACTTTAATATATAAAATAAACCAACAACAAAACGAAAGCAAAAAGCGGTAGTCCCTCGCGGACGACTGCCGCAAACACATAAACAAAACAACGTAAAATAGACCAGGCCTGGTCCACTTTCACAGCTCAATGCAATCATTTATTGTGGCAGATAGGTTACCGTTGTCTGATGATACGTTTTGTGGCTCAAGCATCATTATACAAGGCACTGAAATTAATTGCGTAAAGGTTCCATTGCATTGTGTACATTTGCAGAGTGAGTTATGTACGGGATTCGTGAGAGTGGCTGTACGTTCTTCACTCCTTATGCAAGGCATTGATTTTATCCTTGGCAATGACCTGGCAGGAGGAAAAATAATGCCTGTTTTAGAGGTTGTTGATAAACCAGACGTGTTTTGCCAGTCAAAAGATTCGTCTAATACTTACCCTGACGTTTTCCCCGCATGCGCTGTTACTCGTGCTCAGTCGCGCAAAGTGGGTAATATGGTTGATTTGTCTGACTCGTTCTTTCTCCCTCTCTGTGTTGATGAGGAATCACTGCATACTGCTGCTTGCACACAAAAGCAACATGATTTAAAGTCAGATAACACCAGTGTAAGTGTGTCTGGTGCAGATACATTAAAACTATCTGTGTCACAAGAGAAAATAAGTGCTGCACAGAAAGAGGACAGGTGTCTCATCACGACTTTTAATTCTGTTGTTTCTCTTGATGTGGCTAAGGACAAGAAAGTTGCTTATTTTATTGACAATGACTTGTTGATGAGAAAGTGGTGTTCTAACACTAAGGATTCGGATTGGGATGTTGAATATCAAGTTGTTGTTCCTTCTCTGTATCGTCAGCATGTCCTATGTTTAGTGCATGATTATCAGCTTGCTGGTCATCTCAGAGTTACAAAGACTTACAACAGGATATTACAACACTTCTTTTGGCCAGGTCTAAAAAAAATACATTGTTCAGTACTGCCGTACCTTTCATACCTGTCAGACTGTTGGGAAGCCGAATCAGGTGATTTCACCTGCTCCTCTGTCTCCCATTCCAGTAATTGGGGAGCCGTTTGATCATGTACTCGAAGACTGTGTTGGGCCGATACCTAAAACTAAATCTGGTAACCGGTTTCTGTTAACCATAATGTGCATGGCTACTAGACTTCCGGAAGCAATTCCCCTAAGAAAAATCACCACGGCCGTTATCATCAAGCGTTGGTAAATTTTTTCTCCACTTTCTGACTCCCTAAAATAGTGCAGACTGATCAGGGCACAATTTTTTTTAATCGAGGCTTTTTAAACAAGTTCTGGAGTCTTTGGCAATTTCTCACCGCATTTCAAGTGTGTACCAACTGCAAAGCCAGGACACACTTGAACGTTTTCAACAGACACTTAAGTCTATGCTTAAGAAATATTGTATGGACACTGCTCGAGATTGGGATGAGGGAGTTCCCTTGGTTTTATTCACAGTAAGAGAGACTGTACAAGAATCTCTTGGTTTTAGCCCAGCCGAACTTGTATTTGAGACATCAGGTAAGAGAACCCTTAAAAGTTCTTAAGGAACAGATTTTAACGACTGATAGTCGTCTGAAAACTAATGTACTGGATTATGTTAGTACATTTCGAGATCCTTTACATATTGCTTGGTCCCTAGCTAAAGAATCTTTAGCAAATGCTCAGAAAGGCATGAAGCGCAAGTTCGATCAGAAAGCAGTTGCGCAATCTTTTATGCCTGGTGATGAAGTGCTTGTGCTTTTACCTGTTTCTGGATCATCTCTGTAGGCTCGTTTCTTTGATCCATATGTTGTGAAAAAGAAAATGAGTGAAACTGATTATATGCTTTCCATACCTGATAGAAAACGCCAAACCTGTGGTTGTCACATAAACATGTTAAAAGCTTACCATGCCAGGGAGAAGCCCGAGGTTAAAGCTTTGTTTTTAAGTGTTTGTTTAGTGATGTTCCTAGACAAACAAATGTTTGCAGCATGACATTATTGTAAATGGTGCTTGCCCTATTAAGCAGCATGCTTATCATGTAAATACAGTCAAGAGATCTATTATGTGTCAGGAGGTAAGTTATTTGTTGGAGAATGGTTTGGCGAATAGTGACTGGTGAATGGTGACTGTGCCAGACAGTTATCCTTTACCGCGAATAGAAGACTGTATAGATAACATTGGTTCTGCCCGTTTTGTTAGCAAACTGGATATGCTAAAAGGGTACTGGCAAGTCCCACTTACTTCACAAGTGTAATATATTTGAACATTCGTAATCCCAGACAATTTCCTTCAGTACACCGCGATGACTTTTGGGCTCAGAAACGCACCAGCAATGTTTCAGCGTCTGGTAAATATTGTCTTGGCTAATCATATCTCGATGATCTGGTTATATATTCAGTGGATTGGGAAGAACATATGTGCTTGTTGAAAACCGTGTTTGAACGTCTTGTCGAAGCTAATTTAACACTCAACTTGGCAAAATGCGAGTATGAACAAAAAGGTTGAACAAGGCTGGTAGAGGCTAAAGTTACAGCCATTGCAGAATTTCCAGTTCCTACCACCCGACGAGAGAGTTACAGAGGTTCTTGGGTATGGCTGGCTATTACCGCAGTTTTTGTAAAAAAATTCTCGACGATTGTTAATCCTCTTACTGTGTTACTCAGCCCTTCTAAACGTTTTGAATGGTCCTTGGAGTGTCAGCATGCTTTTGACCAGTGGCGTGCACAAGGGGGGGCCGGGGGGCTTGAGCCCCTACCCCTTTGATCGCGAAAGTGAAAGGGCACCTGTTCTTATTGCACCCGACTGCACACACAATTTTAAACTTGAAGTCAACGCAAGCGCTGTTGATGCTGAAGCTGTTCTTCTGCAGGAGGATATACACGGTGTAGATCATCCTGTCAGTTATTACTCTTGTAAGTTTAATAAGCATCCTCTTAATTATTCCACTATTGAAAAGGAAGCACTTGCCTTCTTGCTCATCTTACAGCATTTTGAAGTCTATCTTGGCTCTAGTAACCTTCCCGTCACAGTGTATATAGACCACAATCCTCTTGTGTTTTTATCTCGGATGTATAATCAAAATCAGAGGTTGATGCGATGGGCTTTGGCAGTCCAAAATTACAATTTGGTAATTAAACACAAAAAAGGCATTGAAAATGTTCTAGCTGACGCTCTTTGTTGAAAAAAAACAAAAACAAGAAACAGGTTTGTTCTTAAGCAAACAGGTTTGGAGCAAACAGGTTTGTTCTTAAGGGTGGAAGTGTTACGTCCCGGTAGTAGTTGTTTGTGCCTTTGTGCTCTCTCTCTCTCTCCCTCCTCCTGTCAATTTCTTAGGCAAGCCTACACAGGACAGCTATTGGTTCAGGAAGCTGTCAATCATTATTAACCTGAACGACGTCATGATTTCCGCTGCCAATTCTGTTTGACGACAGAGTTTAAAAGAGCGACAGGACGAACGCGAGACAGCTTTGCTTTCCTGTTCCTTTGTGTTTGTTTATTCTGCCCTTTTGTTAGTTTTGTTATGTTTAGTGACATTCTTAATTTGCACAGTTTTGAGTTGTCATTTCATTTCCTTTTGCCATTTTTGGTTTCCATATCATTTGTTATTTTGATTGTTTTAATGATCTTTTCCTTCGCCCTATGGGAAAATGGACAGGTAGTATGTCACGTGACGTACATGTTGCAACACCCAGTGACTTCAATGTATAGACACACCAGTTTAGAAGTGAGCACCACTTTTGTATGTTTTGTTTTGTTTAGAGAGAATAGGTAAGTTATGGCGTGAAAAACGCTGAAGACTTGCTTTTCTTATTTTTCTTTTCATTAGATAGTTTAGACATTGAACTTGAGTTAGATTGGTTTTGTTTTCTTCTTTTCTTTTCTTTTCTTTTCTTTTCTTTTCTTTTCTTTTCTTTTCTTTTCTTTTTTTCTTTTCTCTGGCGCCTCTTTTGTCCTTTTCCCCAGTTTATTATTTTTGTTTTCTTTTAGTGTTTATGTAAATATTGTATATATTTTCCCTTCTGTTATTTTGTTACTTTTTCATTTTTTCCATTATTATTATCATCATCTTACACCTTTTCTTGATTGTAAAATAAAACTACATTTATTGGCCGTTTGTGTAGCAATTTGCCATTGCCACCATCACCAGCACACGTAATATGATCACAATCTCAATGTTGCCTCTTCTAACCCTAGAACAAAATTAGGAAGTTGTAACAAGATCTTAACTTTTTGTGATTTAATGTTGAACATTAAAAAAAGTTGTTTTTGTGAATTGTTGATACTGTTTCAAAAACAATCACATTTCATGTTTGACATCAAGTCTTCAGTCTTACTAGGCTTTTGGCTGAGAAAAAGCTGTGGGGTTTTTGGTCAATGAGGCTTGCAGTAATACAGCGCTCTCTCCCTTTCAAGGAGAAATCCAACAGCCTGTATCACAAGGGATTAGACCATGGGGAAATGTTCCTAAATACTGCCAAGCAAAACTGCATTAGAATGCACAGTCGACTCTAATTAAGGTGGTTTCTAAAGCATTATGTGGTGCAGTTGAGCAGGCCAAACACAATACAGTGATACCTGGCTATATTGCCAGTTGCTTTAGAATGAAGACAAACCTCTCCTTCAGTCTGTAGTTGGCAAACCCAGTAATATAATGGTTCTCTGACCACAGAGGCTATCACAGCACCATTAGTGGATGTTTTAACCAGAGATTTTTCACAATCATAATGTACTGTTATCCTCACTCTTGTGTAAAAAGAGATGTTTGTTTCAACTGCATTGGATTGGGAACCCATGGAGAATAAATATCATGTTAGACAGTAAATGTTCAATGTATTCTACAAATGAAACAGCCCTGCAAAAAACAAACACCAAGGAAACCTTCAGAATTTGAATTCAAATTTTAAAATAACAAGGCTGTTATTTTAAAATTGTTGTACGGTTGTACTGTGTTCCATTCTTAATTTGCATCAAACATTATTATTCTAATGTTATGATCTTTATGCATCTTTAAATATTTGATGTTTGTAAGATGCAAATAATTGTATCTAACACCAAACACAGAGTTACATCATTCTTTTTTTCCCCTCTTTCCTTTACTTGGTCTGATACACTCTGTTTTCAACATATACTTTTCAAGAGAAGATATATTGCATATTATGGTGGTGCAGCAATAAACATCCCTGACATCCCACATATATGAAAACACCCTTGCTGCATTTATCAGTTGAACAGGTCACCCAATACCTCATTCACTGACATTTTGGCAATGGCTAAAGTACCTTTCTGACCTTTTATGGTTGGTATTGAGTTCTGCACCAAAGTGTAAGAGCAATACATATTAAACAGCACACAGATACACTCCATAAAAAAGTAAGTAAATAATAAATAATAAATAGAGAAAGTGCAGCATTGAAAGAAAGAATATATATATATATATATATATAATATATATATATATATAATAAAAAAAAAGAAATATTAAGTACAAGACCAGTGTTATGTCTTAATGCATGTGTGATGTTCTGGACCGTGCTAATGACCTAATCTAATCATGGCTTCAAGCTCTCAGCCACCATTGTTCACTACTAAGCAGCTACAGTATATTCTGGTGGATAAAGACTACTGATGTAAGAGAGAAAATGTCTGTATAATGGATTAATACATGTAAAGTAAAAAGCAAGAATCATTCTTGAAATTTCATTGTGCTTTTAAGAGAGTTTTTGTCCTGTACTGTGTATGTGCACGTTAACATTAATGTGACTAGACTCTGCCAGCATCAGGGGTTGTGCGTTTTAGACATCAGAAATATCATATCACAGTTTAAATCATACAGTGCACTGTTTATAGTCCTGTTAAATGCATGGCAATAATACCTTAAGGGCTACCTTTAATTTGTATGTATAATTTTATGGTTTCCACAGTGGTGGAGGAAGTACACAAGTCAAGTATTTGAGTAAAAGTTCAGATTAAGACATTACTCCAGTAAAAGTATAAATGCTTATTTTCAGATTTATTTGAGTAAAAGTACAAAAGTACTTGAGTTGTTAAGCAATGAAACACATGAGACAGGAGCAGTGAACTTCATCCTTCTTGTTTACTTTATTTACTTCCGCTTTCCACACACATTTATGTCAAAATACTTTTCAAAACACTTTTCAAAATAGTAGTCCGAACACAATTCTGGTCAGTATTCAGTACTAATAAGAAAGATTAGTGCATACATTTAAAATGTATTGCACATACGCAAACTCTTTAACTTATTACCAACACTTTTTATACACTATCATAACATTAGACATCATTTTCATTAAAGCTGCAGTCCGCGATTTTTCCTCTTTGCCGCCATCTCTTGTTTGAAACCTGCAATTGCAGTCATATGCGGAACAGTTATCTACATGTGCGTTGTGCCTCGGCACGGCTCGTCAGCGCGGATGAATGTAATGCTTGCTGTCAGTCACCGCACCAGTGTGGATACTGCACTTCAGAATCACAGATTCTACGTCTTGAAAGTATGACCAATATAAGAATTTTCACTGGAAAATATCATCTGAACAAGTAAGTAACATTTCTGCCACTTTTGTTCTTACCAACTGAGGAAAAAGGCATTAGGCCTACAATAAATCACGCTGCCAATCATGATTAAATCTAACAATCGCTTAGCTCGGATCATGCTAAACCGTGCAAATTATCATTATTGTTATACTTTGTTCTCAAATCGTTAATGTTAACAACATCAGCATTACTATGACTATGTGTATATTAGCGTTACCTGTAGATTTCAATTTCTGTAGCCACTCAACAGTCCAAAGTCTTTTGCT
Organism: Culter alburnus; assembly: GCA_028476615.1. NCBI lineage: Eukaryota > Metazoa > Chordata > Actinopteri > Cypriniformes > Xenocyprididae > Culter > Culter alburnus. Next base: position 572,346 of record JAOTNS010002922.1, read on the forward strand.
TTTTGACTACGGGTGAATCTCCAGTTGTCACTGATGATTGTCATTTGGATCTTTCTGGATTACAATCCATCATCAAAATGATAAGTTTAATTATTTCAGCTGCTGTGAGAAGAGGCTATAAATGATCCACTACCAGCAGCATCCTCACATGATAAAACGATTAGCCTGGACTCCTTCCTTTCTGTTTACGGACGTGACGTAATGACGCACAGAGGAACTGCTGCATGCTCAAATTTCCCGTGGAAATCCACCATGTCGCTCTTATTATAAAACATTATTACAAGCTTACCGTTGTGAATCGAGCTAAGATAATGAGATAGTTTTGAACACTGGCTGGTTATGTACTTGCTCAAAAATTGATTTTGGATAATTTTTAACCAAAAAAAAAAGTTATGGACTGCAGCTTTTAAATGTGATTTTCTCAAAAATACAAATGTTTACATACATGCTGCTCACGTATTATTGTAACACAGTTTGCACTCAGACTTTAACTATGAAAATGTTAAGTAATTTAAATAAGCACAAATGTCAGGGCATGACAAACATAAGAAATTCAAAGTTTAAGTAAGCAGAACTGGCAGATTTCAATTTTGTACTAGTACATTTTAATTGCTCTGAAATTGTTGAGTAAGTTAATTCATACATTAAACTTAAAAAAAAAAAAAAAAAGCCCAGTTTCAGGTAAATTTAAGTTTGTCTAAATTAAAAGAAACAAGTTCATAAAACTTAAAACATTGAAACAATTCAGTTTACCTAAAATGTGTCAGTTTCGTGAACTCAAAATAAAAAGAAAGTTTGGTAACACTTTAGTATAGGGAACACATATAAACTATTAACTATGAATTTTCCCTCAATAAACTCCTAATTTACTACTTATTTAGTTAGTAAGGTAGTTGTTAAGTTTAGGTATTGGGTAGGATTAAGAATGTAGAATAAGTTCATGCAGAATAAGGCATTAATATGTGCTTAATAAGTACTAATAAATAATAATTATTATTATAGTAATATGCTAGTAATATTCTAGGAATATGCATGCTAATAACCAACTAGTTAAAAGACCCTAAAATAAAGTGTTACCAAATGTTCTAAATATTTAAGTTAATTTGATTGGACTAATTTGTTTTAACTTGAGTTTGCCCTGCTCAAACCAATTAATTATTTTGAGTATTAGGGTTTACAGTGATATTACCTAAAATTGCCTGTACAGACAGTGACACATAAATGCAGACATCATGTCCACATTTAAGCATTTCAATGGGCTTTAAAAAGCTGGCCTTCTAAAGCAGATTTAGTTCACAAATAACTGACAGTCATGACTTAAAATATGATTTCAGACTAAAATTCATTAGTTAGTAACTTTTTGCGCCATCAGTTGCATGCACATCAAGATCTGATGAATCACGATATCCTGTTATCAGCTCATTTTGACAATTTTTAATCACTGAATTGTTGACTCAAGAACAGTTGCAACTGGATCAGTACAATTCACAAATTAATTGTTCAGTGTTATTTGTGAACCAATTCAGAGAAAGAATCAAGTCGCTCACGAATTGGACATCGCTCTTATGTCTCAGAGGGGGTGACTAATTCTTCATTTTGAAATAACGAGATTAGTGGAGTAAAAAGTACAATATTATGCTTTGGAATGTAATTGTTAAAATAAATGGGCTTGTCTCTCAGCCTGACTTTTCTTTCTCTCCTTCTTTGCATGTCCACATCTGTATTATTATTATTATTATTATTATTATTATTATTTTGCTATCTGCATACATGTTCTGAATGTACTCATTCACCTAGAAGGTGAAAAAGGCAGAGAAGAGGAACAAGAAGGTCAGTAGGTTTATTGTCCGTCACCCCACCACTGCTCATACAGTCTGGCAGCAAGGATGTTGTTGATCATTCCCCATCTGACATGGCACCAAGAAACAGAAAGAGAAGAAGGGGACCTTTTGACATACCTCAATGAGATGGAAGAAAAAACGGAAGAAGCCCAGCATAGAGAGAAAAGAAGAGCAAGAGAGTTGGAAGAGAGAAAGACAAGACAAGAGACAAAAGAGAGAGATGAAGAAGCCAGGATGAGATAGGAAGAGTTCAGGGTGAAAATGCAGAGGAGAGAGGAGATGAGGAGAGAAGTTGCAGCAAGAGAGGAGAGGTTTCTCAGTTTAATGGAGCTCCTTGCCAAAGCACTTTCCAAAAAATAAATAATTTTGTCTTATTCTTTTATGATTTTTGTGGTTTTATACATTATGTATTGTTTTCATTATTTATAGACAGCTTTCACCTTGTTTTTGCTATGCATTATTGTTGATGCTGATACAGCACACAACAAAGTACTTTAAAGGTGCAGTATGCAATTTCCCAGAATTGTTGTTGAACACTGTTGATATTTGAAATCAACCCAAACAAACACACCCCTTTCCGTATTTCTCTGCCTCCATAATTCATGAACACATGTTACAGTCCTGTCTGAACCACCCTGCTCTGAGCTGGTCTCGATGACCAGCATGCAAGGAGGCTGCACTAACAAGGATGCTACAGACTACAATCTCTAGCGCGAGTCGGGAGTGAGGTTTACATGCACAGCTCTCACTAGCTGGCCTCTGTTACACATGCAATGCAAGAGTGGATGTCTATTATCATAGCAGAAGCTAAGCAAAATAATGCTTCATGAAAAATAAAGCGAAGATGATGAATGAACGACAAGGTGTCACGGTCACTAGCTCAGTCACTATCTACACTACATTTCCCAGCATCCCTCCTGTTCCACACCTGCACTCAGCCATTACCACACACTCCTCAATCACCACACCTGCAAGACCTCGTTACCACTCATCAGCACTCCCTTCTTAAGCAGTCACCATCCTCACCCAGTTGTCTGGTCTCATCAACGTGTATGTTTATGTGTACCACTCATCTGACTAGCTCTACGACCCTACTTGTGACTCAACTGAGAAACCTACCTGTTGTTCCTGACCTGTCTTCTGTCATCTGTCTCTTGTGTCGTCTTCCTGGATCCTCCACTCAGCCAGCATAACCGTCTTCACCGTCACACTGCACCTGTAATACACGGACTGTGTTAGTTTCCAGCTAAGTCATCCATAGACTCACTCAAACTGCAATACTCACCATTACTACATCCAGATCCTGTCATTCATTCCAACCTGTTCAATAAACTCTGTTTATATTTCTACTTACCCGTCTGTTGCCTTCTGTTCCGTGAAACAAGGAAGCACATTTGTCCATTTTAAATCTTTTTTATTTATTTATTTATTTTTTTTAATGAACATACAGTACACAACAGTATATACAAACAAGAGTTTGTTGTTGGGCACCAGCAGCACACCAGCTCCAGACAAACAATGACACTCAAAACTGTCCTGTTACTATAGCTAACATTACAACAATAGCATTTCTTGGTTCTGTGAAACCGCAAAAACAATGTTATTCACGTATGGAGCAGAAACAACGCAACCTTGATGTCCGTTTTCAGGCCTTCCCACTCAGGTCTCTCCAGTGCCGGAAAGGTTTTCGAATATAATTAACAGTTATACATTTGCAGCTTTCAGGATGAACCGGCCCTCAGATGGGTATAGTTGTTTGCAATAAATTGCATCATGTTTCAGGACACTTGCATCGTGCACAGAACCAGGAAAGCCTATGCAGACATGCAAGAATTTTACTTGGTGGTCACGCACAGCCTGGAACTGTACTTGAAAGAACAGTTTCCTGTTGAAGTAACAGGCAGCGTTGACTGAAGGGAGCTTCATACAAATATGGCCACCGTCAATGGCTCCGTCTGCCACACTGAAAACAGGAGAGCCTGCCAGTCTGGCAAATCCTGCACCCAATACCTCTATAGCTCTTCACTTTGAGGAAGCCGAACAACTTTCCTAAAGAGGCCCAAGGACAGCTTTGCTGACCTTGTGCACAAGCCTCTGGACTGTGGACCAAGGGATGTCAAAGGCTGAAGTAGGATGCAGCATGGGCCAGCCAGTAGATGAATAATAGCACCTCTATTTATTTTGACCATCCCTGTTGAACCTCATAGGGGACTGCAGTTATCAGGTGCAGTATGGATGCCCTGATCAGGTGTAAATCAGGGCTGAGGTCAGACTCCCCATCAAAATACAGCCTCAGGGTGGGGACTGTGGCATTGATTTGAGAGTATGATGTGGGGTTTCCACTCTACAAAACGGTCAATAAACAATATAGTGTCATGCAAGTGTCCTCTCTTTATTTTCTGATGTACAATCTTTAATTGAAATTGTGAAATATTTAAGCTTAAGTCTTAAAGCCAAAACTGTGCCAACACGCTCTTTCTTGTCATGTCAATATGCTGGTGTTTAAGTTAGAATCCACTCACTGCTCAAAACAACGGAGTTTTTGTCCAGTGCTGAGTTCTGCATGCTCTCGAATCCTATCATTGTAACAAAAACGTGTAGACATTAAGTAAATAAAATACTTATTATTTTTGCCGTCATCTTCACTGATTACAACAGAACTTTGTGAGTTCACAATGAACTAAGCTGAGTGACAGCTTGTTAGGATTATAAAGGGAACGCTCTTTGCGGGCTTTTCTGCCATGTCAAATCACGCATACACAATGCTTGCATTTCTGTTAAAATTAACAGTGGTTTGTGAACGCAGACATTTTAAAGGTCCGTTTTTCGTGGGTTTTTTGAAGCTTTGATTGTGTTTATAGTGTGCAATATAACGTGTTCATGTTTCGCGTGTAAAAAAACACAGTATTTTTCACATAATTTACTTATCTTTATACCTCTGTTCCACTGTCATAAAAACGGGCTGATACTTCCTTGTTCTATGAAGTCCCTCCTCAGAAATATGTAACGAGTTCTGATTGTGCCAGCGGTTCCTGTGTTGTGATTCGACAGCAGCTTAGCGAACCTTGCCCGGAAAGGTCACGCCTCTTACCATAACGTGGAGATGCACACGCTCAGTGTTATTGTAAACATGTCTTTAATTTTACCCTATCAATTTGAGCCGAATCAGACCCGGTGATTGGACTGCGGGATGAAAATAACAGCGTTTCGACGACATGGCGACAAACACACTCTACAAACGCAACTCTTGTTTATTCCTGTGGGTGGAGGTTAGTCAAAAAACTGTTTTAGTGACGTCATTAAAGAAGGAAGTAGAGGGATGTAGTCCAAACTGGCCGTTCGATGTAGGTGACTTCTGTTAAATAAAATATCTCGCTTGGCATTGAACTTTGAGCTTTAAAATTTTACAGATTTTATTTATACTCTAACAACAACATTACACACTAACTAAAGTTTGAAACATGGGATCACGAAGAACAGGACCTTTAATAACAAATAATTTATTGGGCGTTTATGCTGAGATGTGTAGATTGTTGCTAGGCAACATGTAACTTGAAACTACTTAATGGAAATCTATTTAAATGTTTTTAAAGGGAAGCACATTTCCTGACCCTGGAGTTGTTCACCCTCCGCCTATGTTTGTTACTGTGCACCACTGCATTTCTCTGATTCATCTGTAGTATTTCTTGTCTTCCATTTTAATTTAGAGTGATTAACAAAATTTCAAAGTGACAAACTACGTACAACATTCCCATTATAATCACTGTCTACAAAGAAATTATACTTTACATCACTTGTATATTATAGTTATTTTTTACATTACTTTATAGCTCTACAAAGCAATTACTCATGAATAAATAACAATATTAATTTAAATATTACAGTTTTGTGTCTTGACTAAGAACACTCCTTACCAGTGGCCTCCTGTGGCTTATTGCTTTATTACCATACAGACATGACAGAAGTGCTGCAAGCTAGAGTCCATTAATAAATCTGTCTGATGTCTTTCCCCCTCACATCCTGAATCGAGGACTGTCTTATCTTCAATAAGCTGCATAGTGACCTGAAGCAACTCTAACACTGAGCTCAACAGGTCATACACATTCACAGCAGTACAGTAGATATTTGATTATTAATTACAAAAGCATTCTATAACTGAACAGACTCCCTTATATTTTTAGGACTTACAACCGCATATTGAGAGTAAATTGTGTATCACTATGTAATGAACATGCGCTTGTTTGCGAGTAATAATTATTTCCAGTCTTTGAATGTCACTATCTTCAGTACTAACGTATCTAAGGTAATTACAGTCTCTATGGTTACTGATCCAATGATATTAAGACAATTTAAAGGGCCTTTACTTTGGTTATTAGTTCATACAGTCAATATTCAAGCCACTCCTGTAAGCTGTTATAAGAACAGGTCAATTTGAGAGTCATGTCTATTAATATGGTTGTCAATCCCAAACATAAACTGTGTAAATGTAACCATATAACAGTCATTAATGCTTCATATTTCCATTTGTTCTAGTTTTTACATATAGCTGGCTAAATGGTAACACATACATAGTGGGGGCTTTTGAAAATACATTCAAGCTGTGTAGCACAGTAGTCAGGACCTATTCATGCCCCTGTACGTTACTATATATTTTATAGTGCACACGCCCGAAGAAAAAAGGATGGTAGAATTGTCAAGGTCACACACAAACATATGTCCACACACATTATTGATATATAGATCAATATGAGGCACCTGTCAACGCTGAAAGTCTGAATGCTTACCAAAACATAAAGTGAAAAGAAACAGAAATCTCAGTGAAAAAAGGAGGATGCATTTCACAGGCCTCCATGGTGAACAAGCAGACAAGACAGATTACCCATCAGTTTTCCAACCATACTTTCTTATGTTTTGATATAAAGAAAATAAAATATGTTTAATTCACGATTTTTTTTTTTTTTTTTTTTTGCAAGAATGAACCAGAGGATTTTTTGGCACATATCAACAGAAGATATGATCTCATGTCAAAATGAAAAGAGGGAGCTATACATCTGTATTTAAAACAAACAAACAAACAAACAAACAAAAATTGTACACATGCATGCATTTAAGATGAAATCTACATATTTTATACACAAGGCTTAATGGTGTTGTTTTTAACAACACTAAACTGTGTAGATTTGGCTTTATGCTTGGGGTCATTGTCTTGTTGGAAAATACATTTGTTAGGTTGCAGGTGTTCTGCAGACACCATCAGGATTTCCTTCATGATCTACCTGTATTTTGCTGGATTTGCTTTGCTGTCTACCTCACAAGCCTTCTAGGACCACATTGTGATATGTGCCACTATCATGCTTCACAGTGGGGATAGTGTATTTCTGATGATGTGCAGTGTTGCTTACGCCAAACATGCCGTTTAGTCTGATGGCCAGAATGCTGAATTGTGGTTATATCAGACCATAAACTCTTCATCCAGCTGGCTATAGAGTTCCCCACATGCCCTGAGGCAAACTCACCCTTCTCCCTTAAAGGGGACCTATTATGCCCCTTTTTACAAGATGTAATATTAGTCTCAGGTGTCCCCAGAATGTGTCTGAGAATTTATCAATAAAAGCCACCGTCAGCAGTCACGCCAACCCTGTCCTCTTTCTTCCTTGTGCTAAGAATTTTGTTACACTGGAGCCAAAACCCGGGAAGGAGGAAGGAGAGCCGCCGCCATGCAAACACCGTCCTCCACGCCATTTGCGGACGTCATCTCATCCCTTGCGGTCCTACATCAAGAACAACATCAGGCCCTGCTGGACTTGAGAAACGAACAAGAGTGGCGTTTCCAGGCCATCATTCAAGCCCAGCAGGAGGACCGTGAGAGGTTCCGGAGCTGGATGGACCGGGAGGTTCAGGCCGAAGTCGCAGTGCAACAGTTCCCGCCCACCCACCTGCCATTGAATAAGATGGGGACTCAGGATGACCCTGAAGCCTTCCTGGACCTCTTCGAGAAATCTGCAGAAGCCAGTGGATGGCCATGTGAACAGTGGCTGATGTGGTTGATCCCGCTATTATCTGGCAAATCTCAGGTGGCCACGCAACAGTTGCCCGTGCAGAACCTCCTGGTCATCGACGATCTCAAGAGGGCCATCATCCAGCTGGTCGGCCGGAGCCCAGAACAACATCGACAGCGCTTCAGATCACTGGAGCTGGGCGAATCTGGCCCGGCCCTTCGTGATGGCCCAACAGCTCCGGGATTCGTGTCGCAAATGGCTACTGGCTGAGGGAAGCGACGTCGAACACATCATCGACCGTGTGGTACTGGAACAGTTCATCACTCGTCTCCCAAGGAAGACAGCCGAGTGGGTCCAGTGCCACCGACCGACGTCGCTGGACTCAGCCATCTAACTCGCGGAGGACCAGATGGTGGCGTGCCCAGGGGGCGGCGAATCCCTACCAGCTGTCTCTCTCCCCTCCTTTACCCTCTCCCTCTACCTCTCTCTCTCGACCTGTCCCTCTACCTAGGTCCCGTCTGCCAGACCCTCCTCGAGTCCCGCCCCGGGGGCAGGATACCGCTTCTGTTTCTCTGCTCTCTCCACGCCAACCCCTTAACCCACTTCCTGCCACTAGGGCAGTGGGGAGGTCTGGGCCGGCCTGTTGGCGTTGCGGGGACCCGGAGCATTTTATTGACAGGTGCCCGATGATGGAGGTGGGGGCAATGATCCGGGTCCCGGATGTCCCGCAGGCTGCCCCCGGTCAGGCTGGCTGGTACCAAATACCTGTGAGTATTAAGGGGGGGTACCTATCAGACTCTGGTGGATTCAGGATGTAACCAATCCTCGATCCACCAAAGCCTGATTCAATCTGAGACATTGGATACAAGGTTCAGGTGCGGTGTGTGCACGGGGACATGGTGAAATATCCTTTAATGCCTGTCATTATCCAATTTAGGGGTCAAAATCATAGTGTGGAGGTTGCAGTTAACCCGCACCTCCGGTATCCGCTAATTTTTGGGGACTAATTTTGGGGAATTGGCCTGCTTTTAGGGAATTATTGGGTTGTTTATGTGCGGATGTCTCTTGGGATAAAAGAGAAATCGGGAGGCTCATCCTCTCGGAGCGCGATGATTTTCCCCTGGAGCAGTCTCAGGATGAGTCATTAAAACATGCTTTTGAACAGGGTCCATTCCATCGACGGTCAGCCTCTCCAGCCTGCTCATGCGCTTTTCTATCCGTATTTTGCAATTATAAAAGACCGGTTGTATCGTGTGACCCAAGACGCTCAAACAAAGGAAGATACAACACAGTTGTTAGTTCCAAAGAGCCGTCGGGAAATGCTTTTCAAGGCGGCTCATTCTAATCCTATGGCTGGGCATTTAGGTCAAACAACGACACTAAATCGTCTCATGACCCGATTTTTCTGGCCGGGCATTCACGGAATGTGCGCAGGTGGTGCGTGTCTTGTCCTGAATGTCAGTTGGTAAATCCACCGGCCTCTCCAAAAGCACCGTTGCGCCCTCTTCCATTAATGCAGGTCCCCTTCGAAAGAATTGGCATGGACCTCATCGGGCCATTAGAGCGATCAGCAAAAGGACATCGTTTTGCATTAGTGTTGGTGGACTATGCAACACGATATCCTGAAGCAGTGGCTCTCAGCAGCATCTCTGCTAAGAGTGTTGCGGACGCGCTGTTTCGTTTAATCTCCCGAGTGGGGATCCCGAAGGAGATCCTCACTGATCAGGGCAGGGCATTTATGTCACGTACATTACGTGAACTATACGACTTATTGGGCATTAAATCGATTCGTACCAGCGTCTGTCACCCACAGACCGATGGGCTGGTCGAACGTTTTAATCGCACTTAAAAAACAATGATTTGTAAGTTCGTTCACGAAGACGCCAAAAATTGGGACAAATGGTTAGAACCCCTGTTGTTCGCTGTACAAGAGGTCCCGCAAGCCTCCACTGGGTTTTCCCCCTTCTAACTTCTTTATGGACGTCAGCCCCGTGGGGTGTTAGACGTCCTGAGAGAAGTTTGGGAGAACGGACCATCTCAAAGCAAAAACAAAATTCAGTATGTACTGGACCTGAGGACAAAACTCCACACTTTGGGGCGGCTATCTATAGAGAATTTGTTACAGGCTCAGGACAAACAAAGCCAGCTGTACAACAGGGGAACTAATTTATGTAAATTTTCACCGGGAGATAAAGTGCTTGTATTACTTCCAACTTCAAGTTCTAAATTACTTGCAAAGTGGCAAGGGCCGTTTGAGGTCACACGGCAAGTCAGAGATCTCGATTATGAGGTAATACGGTCGGATAGGAGTGGGGCACGTCAGATTTATCACCTCAACCTCCTAAAAAAATGAAATGAGGCAGAATCAGTAATGCTGGCGACGGTAGTGAGTGGAGAAGATGATCTCGGGCCAGAAGTGAGCATCAAAACACAATCTCTCGCTCTGGTCCCGGGAGGAGATCATCTCTCGTCCTCCCAGCTCACTGATGTAGGCATGTTGCAAGCAGAATTTGTAGATGTGTTCTCGCCCCTACCCGGTCATACGAATCTCATTTAGCACCATATCGAGACAGAGCCGGGCGTGGTGGTGCGCAGCCAGCCGTATTGCTTAATAACACGACGGATATCGCATTTTGCGCAAAATTAATAAATTACTTTTCAATACCGACCAGATACAATACTGATTTTGGCGGAAACTCCATTTTTTGAAAATGGCATTTATCGTATTTTGGAACCAAACTCTTCATATGTTGTTAATATGAATCAAACAACAAAAGAAAAACAGAAAATCACTCACTGCTCTTAAATGAATAACTTAGTAGCTTACATTTCTAAGAATACATTTCTTACTTGAATGCTGCTGTTAAATGCTCTGGCGAGGAGATAAACATGGCGGACTGTGTACAGCTCACTCAGGGCAGGGTCTATGCTTATAGGGCAGAGTTTGTCTCAGATCTAATACACACATGCACTTTCTTTACTTGCTGTTTGGGAGGAGACCTCTGTTGAATGTGCATGACCTTCAAGCCCTCAGATAATATTGCATGAGAAACCATCATGCTACGGTGTTAAAAATAGCCACATAGACTCAGGACTACTTTGGAAAACCGTTGTCACTTAACACAGTCTGTCGCTGCATCAAGAAATGCAACCTGATTCTCTGTTATGCAAGGAGAAAGCTATACATCGATTCTATGCAGAAATGCTGCTGAGTTCTCTGTCCAAAGGACATTGGAAATGTGTGTTGTGGTCAGATGAGTCAACGTTTCAGCATCTTTTTGGGGACCATCCAGACTTCAATCAGCGACAGGTGCAAAAGCAAACATCTGTCATGGTGAGGGGGTGGGGGGTGTACATGCATGCAAACAGCATGGGTGACATGCATATGTGTGAAGGTACCATTGACGTGGAGGCGTATATTGTGATTGTACAGAGTCATATACTGCCATCAAGATGACATCTTTCCTGGGAAGCAAGACAATATCAGGCCTCATTCTGCACATGCTACAACAGAATGGTTTCGTAGACACTCTACACTGTAGAGTGGATGTGCTTGACTGGCCTGCCTGCAGTCCAGATCTGTCTCCTACTGAAAATGTATGGCCCATCACGAAAAGGAGAATCAGACAACAGCAACCACAGACTGTTGAGCAGATGTCTTGAATCAGGTGAGATTCGGGAAAAATTTCAACTTGCAAAACTGCAACAATTAAGTATCCTCAATTCCCAAATGATTAAAATGTGTATGATGGGGCCCGTAGTGTGCCCAACTGGGCAGAATAACCAATGTGCAAAAAATAGTATAATAATTGTATGGGCTTTATTATACATTTAGCACAGGAATCACTTTTTTATACAATTTGTACACTTTTGCAAATTGCAAAATTTCTAACCATTCATCAAAATATGATGTTCATTAACATGTGATGCTAAAACACTTTTGTAAGTTGCTCTGTATAAGAGCGTTTTCTAAATACCTTAAAAAAATGTAAATGTGTCTAAAATTTCTGGAGGTGACATCTGGGTCACACTGTGGTTTTGCAATAGGATTATTTGTTGATATGTGTAAACACTTACATTTATTAATAGTTTTGCTAAAACCAACATACAGTTCATTGAATATATTTTATCTTGTTTTCCCCAACAATCAAACCTTTAACCATTCCAGCTGATCTAATCTAAAGTCTGGAAGAAAGAAAAACTTCAATCAAAACATAGTACATTATGGTATTTTTTTTATTTAGCATTTGATTATGCTAAATAAAATTAAATACATTTTCAAAATTACACATGACAGCTGCATTTTATTGGCGATGCAAGTTTTAAGATTTCCATCTCTCACTTTAAAGCAGTTGTGCTAATGGGACCAAATAAAATCTTATATAGGCAGGGAAAATTTATATCGGACCTGCAGAAATGTGCTCATATGAATTCACTGGCAATGTCCTCAGCCCTCAAAACACCTAAAGTGAGAAAGGGAGAAAATAAATGGGAATGATTTCAAAATGGCTGTCTAATACTACCTAGTCAGCCATTGCAGGTGACATGTTATCCATCACATGTGACACAGACCTGCCAAGAGTTCCCAATTTTTCTTCGCTCTCACCGCAGCATTTTCGAGACCTTTAGGCTATCACACATGACCTCACACCCCTTAAATGTCTCCCCCCCCCCCCTCCCCTCCCTGTTTATTTCTGATCACACATCCCTAGCAAGCACTGTGCTGGCTGCGGCACAGCAGCTGTTGTTTAGTGATAGATCAGTGAAGCAAGAAATGATGCGGAGCTGAAAAAATAGATCTTGAAGCCGCTCTGCCTCCTTGTTCGCATTCCCTTTTGTTCTGCATTAGTGACGGAACCTCTGGGATTCATTTAGCGGTAATCATTTGTTACTAAGGGGCACCGTGTCTTTCAGACACCGGTGATGAAGTCACCTTTGAAAAGAGTGTAAATGAGTGGGAAATTATTTCCGCTCATATTGCCTTTGATAAAGTGTCATCAAGCGGAGATGAATGTCTATCAACTGAAAAAATTTTGATTTATTCCCTGAATTAGCCAACTTTGTTTGCTTTCCTTTATCTTGGTTGGTTCTGAATGTGCAGTAATACAACTGTGAAAGTGAGGTGTGTTATCGGCGTGTGTGTAAATAATGTTTCTAATGAGCTGACTGTGGCACTTCCTGATGTTGACTGTTTCCCTATAGGCCTATCTGAATTTTCCTATAGAGGATCTCAGAAGAGGATTTAACATCGCACCAAAGGATCAAATCATTACATCTGCACGTCAAGATTTAATGCTGACACGTCCTGTGAACCGTGTCTGAAGTTTTGTTAGGAAGTGGCCAGATGCGAGGATTTGTGCATCAGTTTGACAACCATGTCTCTAATGTACTCGGAAGTGCCCAGACCGAGGAATTTGTCAGCACAGCCCATCCGGTGTCAGCACACCTGCCTGTGCGCAGCAGGAAGCCACTGTGACACCCCCCATAGAGCACCTCAATCACTCAGTACTATGGGAGTTCACCTTCTTCTGTAGGTTGCTATGCATGAACAAAACAAAAACACATATCTGCCACAAAAAAAAAAAAAAGAAAAATCTCTGTTTTAATCTTGCTTTTACAACCTCAGCAACATTGGCATCACTTAAAAAAGTGGTGGGGATGGGGGTTTAGAGAAAATACATGGATCAGCAAATAAACTATAGCTAAATGTGACTTGGTCTGGTATGACTTAAGTTGTATGCTTTGAGTTTGAAGAGTTCTGGATTCTAATCTGAAAAACAAAATGCAAAATAATGCATTATAAATAGGTGCATTGTAATAAATAGTGACAAATCAATATTTTAATATCAGGACTATGACACTGTTATTTGCTTCTTTTTTTTTTTCTTTTTTTTTTTTTCCTTTTGATTTCATTAGTGAGCTGTGAATGGGGGAATTCTCTAAATACATAGATTATGACCAAAATGTAAAGAAATTCACAAAAAATAATAATTTGCAAAAATAAATAGAATGAGATCAACAAAAATATGTTAGGGGTTTCACAGAAATGAAATGAAATTCACAAAAAAATAAAATGAGGTTTGCTAATAGAAAACATTCACAAATATGTTTTATGTCACAGGCCCAACTCTGCCTGGCATTGACTTGTGAATCACTTTCTGTACATTTGTGAATTGCAGCACATATTTGTTGATCGCTTCCTCGCATTTGTGGATTTTTAAAAAATTCTAGCGCAAAGACCGCAGACAAATGCACAAACAGGTCGACTCCACCCACTGACTTCTCAAGCCAATCAGATAACGACCGCATTGCACTGACGTAATTGCAGCAGCATAAATTTGTAAATTATATTAATTTATTAACTGTAAATTAATTTACAGTTTTTACTGTTTACTTGATTTTACGGCAATTTACTGGCAGCAGGGTTGCCAGTAAATGACGTGTTTTTTTTTTTTTGTTTGTTTGTTTGTTTTCCTACAGTTTGTTGCTGTAATTGCATTTACAGTTTATTACTGTTAAATTACACTTCACTCTTGTTTTTTTGTTGTTTTTTTTTTTTTTTTTTTCCCCATCTTACACATCTTTTACATCTTTTAACCCCACAGAAAAATCCTCAGTTTAAAGGTGACCTATTATGCCCCTTTTGACAAGACGTAATATAATTCTCTGGTATCTCCAATGTGTCTGTGAAAATACCCCCCAGATCATTTATTATAGCTTGTCAAATTTGCCCCGATTTGGGTATAAACAAAATCAAGCTGGTTTTTGTGGGTGGATTGCTTTAATGCAAATATGCTTGTGCTCCCTGGGACCCAAGCTTGCCCGTCATTCCAATACATACTATAGATGCTAACACAGCAAATATAACTCACAAATGGATCATTAAACTATTCTTGATGCAGCAATAACATAGGTATAGCATGTATTTTGTGGATGTTTGCTATAATTTGATTCTGTATGATTTTGATAGCACGGTTAACCATGGCTAAAGCTACACATTTTGGAGAGACTCAATACGAATTGAAGATGCATTATGAATTATCTAGACTACATGCGTTTTCGGGTTGAAAAAAATGAAAAATAACGAAAAGCTCTGGTCTCTGGAATACAGTAAGAAACAATGGTAACTTTAGCCACATTTAACAGTACATTAACAACGTGCTAACTAAACACATTCAGGAAGACAATTTGCAAACATCACGAAATAAATATATATGAAATTGGATCAGTTGGTATCGATCCATCTTTGAGAATCCATTTCTGTGCAAATCTGTGTTTTAACTGACGATCGTGTGAAGCATTCTAATGTTTTAACTTACACATACTGGTATATGAACATATCTGGACACATTTCCTTCATAAATAAAATTACACCACTGCATCCTTAGTGGCTCAGATGCCAGGGAGTTTATGGAGACTCATATGTTTGCTATTATAGTCATTAACAGATCAGTGATGATGTTTACATAGCTGAGACATATCACAAGCTCAGGGACGGTCGTTCTTGAGTGCTGCTGTCCTGCGGAGTTTTGCTCTGACACAACTCACCTTCCTTCACGTAGCTTTAGTAATCCTGAACATTCAAGTGGTTTGATTAGGGTTTTGGGCTAAACTGTGGGACAGCTGCTGCTGCTGCACTCCAGGACCAGTGTTACTCGTCACTTGCGTACAATGCC
Source organism: Culter alburnus (assembly GCA_028476615.1). Classification (NCBI taxonomy): domain Eukaryota; kingdom Metazoa; phylum Chordata; class Actinopteri; order Cypriniformes; family Xenocyprididae; genus Culter; species Culter alburnus. The sequence continues at coordinate 587,862 of JAOTNS010002922.1, forward strand.
GTGGGTGGAAACATACAGATTCAGGGGGCGGTAATATTATAATAAGATCCCCTTCCTACGTCACGACAAGCGAAATCAGAACGTAGCTGTAGCTGTATCCCTTCGTCATAATATTGGAAATCTTTCTGTTTTGTGAGCCAATGGATATCACACAAGAAGCAAATGTGCAGACTTCGCGCAAGAGTTATGCCGGTGAAAAAGTCTCAACCTCGGTCAGTACTACAGACGGAGCATATTCTCTCAGAGACAAATTTCAACATAATATGCTGATACATTATATATGGCTATCAGTCTTAATTTATCCCATTATTTCTCTTGTGGCCGTACATAGGCTAGTGAAACAAATGAGAATAATAGTATTTTGTGATAAACAGGTTGTTTTTTTAAAGTTGGTGCTTGAAGTAAAGCTGCGCTTAATTTTCATTGATGACTGCAGTGTTAGGAAATATTATAGCCTACACTATTAATAATTTTATTTATTGGCCTATAATTCATTGACCTAAAAAAACATGTTTAAAACATTTTCAAAGATAGCTAATAGCCCAATTTTTTATTATCCTTGCAGCACATATAATATTAATTTAATAATAAAAGAAGCCGAACCTAATAGTTATAATAATAGACTAGAAGAATGTAACAGGCTACATTAATTGGAAATACCAAATCCTCTTAATATTGCCAAGATTTGATGCTTTTGACAATATCTCTGGCTATCGATCATCGTCTGTTGACACATCCGCAAGTGTGATTGATATGACGTCACACACGCAAAGCGCATGCGCAAAAGTTTTAATCGGAATGTATATAAAACACATATGAACGGATATTTGAATCAGATTACAATGTTTAGAGTACATGTAAACAGATCTGCAATCGGATTCAATTCATTTGGATTGACGAAAATTGGTGCATGTAAACGTAGCCAATGACAGTCGGTTTTGTTCTTTTACAAGATTTCAATGACGATCGATTTTGATAATTTACAAAATCTCAGTGACTGTCAGTTTTGTTTCATTGTGAGATTTTAATGACAGTTGGTTTTGTTCCTTTGCAAGATCTCAAAGACAGTCAGTTTTGTTATCATTACAAATTTCAATGCGGTTGTTTTTTTTTTCCTTTACAAAATCTCAATGACCTTTAGTTTTGTCCCTTTACAAAATTTCAATGACAGTCAGTTTTTGTTCCTTTACAAGATTTTCATGACGGTCAGTCAGTTTTTTTTTTTTTTTTAGTTTTTTTTTTTTTGTTTGTTTTTACAAGATTTCTATGACAATCAGTCTTGTTCCTCTGTACAGTGTCTTTGGGTGGATTAGGACTGTTTGTGATTTGGTCTTAGGGACTTAGGAGTCCTCTTGAATACTCTTAACGTTTCACAGACTTAGGAGCTAGTTTTAGCGCTAAAATACTTTGTGAAATGCTCTTAGGGCAAAAAATTAGGTCTCCTAAAATTAGGACTGACACGCCCATTATTTTTAAGAGTTTCTCCTAAATCGGCAAGTTAGGAGCTACTTTTAGCCTTAAGATGCTTTGTGAATACGGCCCCTGGTCATTTTGGGATTCAAACTCATCCAAAAAGAATGCTATCAGTCACCGCTGTGGCAAATTATCAAACTGAGCTACTTATGATGTGTTTGTGTTGGTTGGTTCTTTATTCAAAGCATTCACAATTTTTCTGTGTTACATTATGACAATAGGCTGGGCCTGTGTTAACTTGTGCCTTATGCTCACAAGCTGATCCTCTGATTACTTTGTATTTATTTTGGAATTACATTTTTTACATCAAAACTCTACTTCCCAAAATAATAAAAAAAAAAAAAAAAACTCACTCCCCAACCTCAAGAGGTGCACTAGCAAAGGATGTTAGAGACTGTGGTCTTTATCCTTCTTGTTAGTGTGCCCGTTTCCTATGCTGGCAACCTGGGTCCCTCTCGGAGCGGGTGTGAGAAGAACCCAGAGGGTTGATATTTACAACAGAGCAAATGTTAATCTCTGAACATATTTCTATAAAATGTGTTGTGAAAATGAAATGTGAATATACATATATCTCCATGAAACTTTGTTCAGATACCAAATATTTATCAAATACACATATACACTTCTGGTGATGCAAGGATTTATTAGGGGCCAAGCCCCGAAGATACAAGGATTTATTAAGGGCCAAGCCCCGAAGGGGTTGTAGACCCTATTGTATCCGTTCGTTTTCTACACTTTTATTTTTCTTCCCGAATGGCAGTCTATGGCAGCCCTATAGACGAAATATGAGAAAATGATGAAATTTGGCACAATTGTAGAGAAAGTAACGAATAGTGATTTGGCGAATTTTGGAGTCTCTGGGACCAACTCTAGAGTGCCACCACCAGTTCAAAAATTCACTATTCTAAAGGTTATAACTTTTGAACCCTTTGTTCTAGAAAAATGAAATTTAGTTTATCCAATTCCTCTCTTCATGCTGATGCCAATCAACATCTTACATTAAAACTTCAAAATTTAACCAATTTTGTCCAAAATTTGATCAGATGATCTTTGGACCGATCCGCACAGAAATTACTGAACAGAATGTTTTTATTCATCTTCATTCAAAAGATGATCTTGATCTTGGTGATCTTGGTGGTGCCCTTGTATCATGCCGAACCCGAGGATAACAATTTTGCCAGGATAGGATGAAACATTGGGCTGCCATTTTGCATTCTGTCAGAAATTACAATATATTTTAAACAATTTGACATATCGGCACAAAAATTGGTGTGTATCATCATCAGAATGTCTTGAAAGCACCTGAGAAGTTTGAACACAGTGCTACCTAGTGTTCCAGAGATACAAGGAATTTAGCAAACATGCTTATAACTTTTGAAAACATTGTCCAAATTTTGTTTTCTCTATGTCATTTTGTTCCCTGTCTTATGTCTGCCATTTTGAAGTAAATGAAGAAAATGTTTTCGCTACTCCTACAAATTTTATCCAGTTTTGTCCAAAAGCGGCTCAGGTGATCTTTGGACCGAGCCGCACAGAAATGACTGAGCAGATTTTTTGATATTCACTACGGTTCCTGAGATATTCGTCTCCGAATATGACCTTGCTTGTGTTTGTCTTATGTTAGCTAGCTTAGCATGTTAATTGATTACTATGTTAACCAGTTGCCATTCTTTCTAATGTGGCTCTTCAGCTATCAGGTCAACCATAAGTTACATTAGCATTAACTTAGTTTAACATGTTAATAAGTGAAGGTTTTTTTTTTTTTTGTGTTGTATTCATTTTCACACTGAGAACCCTCCACATCAGTCTGGTGAATGTGCATCTTCAAGTAGCTCAATGTGTACAAAAATCCTGCTGTTTTTGTTCTTCCTGCTCCACATTGGGCTACTTGCAGCTATATTTATTATTATTATTATTATAGTGTTAATTCCAATTAACCCCAAAATGAAAATTCTGTCATTAATTACTCTCATTTTGTTCCACACCCGTAAGACTTTCGTTTATCTTCAGAACACAAATGATGACAGTATGCTGTAAGATTCCCTTCCATTGACTGCCTTTGTAACTACCACTTTGATGCTTCAAAAACTTTGTAAAGAGATCGGAAAACTACTCCATATGTGTTGAATGGTTTAGTCCAAATTTTGAAGAGAATCGATCACTTGTTATGATGAACAGATTTAATTTAGGCTTCTACTCGCATGTAAACACTGATCAGCAAACATAAGCAGAGGTGCAAACAAACCTGCTTCATGTGCAAGCTCAAACGTGCCGCGTAACGCACAAACACAATGAACCTCATTAGTTATACATCACGTTAGAGCTTCCAGAAGAGGTTTGTTCGTGTGTTATTCAGGTTAAATTGAGCTTCTGCTTATGTTCCTGACCCTTTATTATTTTTAATTATTTATTTTTATTTTATTATTATTATTATTTTCTTTTTCTTCTTCTTTTTTTTTTTTTTTTTTTTTTTTTTTTGTAAAAGGTGTTTTCATGTACGTTTGGCCAGTGTTTTTGTTGCATTTACTCTGTTCTGACCAGCAGGGGTCACCGGCATGTGGTATTGCAAATGCTTCGAAGCAGTGAATCATTTTGCAAAGCAATGCAGTTGGTTCAATTGTTTCGAAGCTTTGAAAAGCTTTGTTTCTCCTATCACAAGTGTAATGTATTAAAAAAATAATAATAATCCAACATGTGGAAGTGCTATCAACAATTCATCCTTTGCTGGGAGCTGGATTGACAGGCAATCTGACCAATCATAATACTCAATCTGCTGTTTGTCTGAACCAAACTGTAGAGTTAGTACATTGGCGTTGATGGACTTGTAACTGAGACCAGCTAGTGAGAACTGTGCAGGTAAACTTGTTCTAGATACTGCAGTCTTTGGTGTTGTTGTTAGTGGGCCTGCCTCCTACACTAAAGACCCGGGTTCTAGTCCAGCTTGGAGTGGTTTAGCCTGCACAGGTTACAGAAATAACGGTTAGGAATATTTTGTAACAATATATAATCTTTCTAATTTTTTTATTTATTTATTTATTTATTTTTTATTAACAATACACACAACTGTTCAAAAGTTTGGGGTCGACTTTTTTTATTTCTTTTTTGAAAGCAAAATTAAAAGTGATATTAAAGGCTTATGTTGTTAGCAAAGATTTCTATTTTTAATAAATTCCATTATTTTTTAACTTTTTATTCATCAATGAATCCTGAAAAAGGATCACAGGTTCCAAAAAATATTAAGAAGCACAACTGTTTCCAACACTGATAATAAATCAGCATATTAGAATGATTTCTGAACAATCATATGACACTAAAGACTGGAGTAATTGCTGATTAAAATTCAGCTTTGCATCACAGAAATAAATAATATTTTAAATTATATTAAAACAGAAAACCATTATTTTAAATTGTAATAATATTTCACAAAATTACTGTTTTTTTTTTTTTTTTTTTTTAATCAAATAAATGCAGGCTTGTTGAGCATATGAGACTTCTTTCTAAAACATTAGTAAAATAGTAATGAAAAATAGAGTGCTTCCGTGTAAGTTGTTAGAACTAAATCAAGTACTTTCTCATTTGTGATGTGAAACTAACTAACTAACTACCTGCTATGTATGCTATGTAATGTAGGGATTATTTTTGCCCTAGGGTTACACCCCTTATTTTCTGGGGTTTATTTTAACCCTTTATTTAGTACAGTTTATGGCGACTGTACTGGGGCGTTGGGCAGTATGTGATGTGCTGTATGGACTATTTTACACCAGGGTTACACCCCTTATATTCTGGGGTTTTGTTAATCCTTTATACAGTACAGCTTATTGCGACTGTACTGGGGCATTAGGACCCACTCAGGCCACAGGTTGATCAGACCCCATGGCCTCTCTAACACCTCTTCCAGCAGCTACCCAGTCTCCCAGGAGCTCTCCCATCCAGATATAGACTGGGCTCAACTCTGCTTAGCTTCAGTGAATGTGCAGGTGAAAGCTTCAGGTTGACCGCTGCAGGGCTTCTTAAGCATCTTTCCCACCATTCCCAAAATATATGGGAATATACTGCAAATTATACTGTGATATATTACATAATACATAATACATTTCCATATATGGGAAACTAGTGCTTATATTTTTCAATGTACTGCAATATATACATTGACCAAGTATGGCTATATATTGATACAATAAGACACAAAGACAAAATAGCATTGTATGTAAAATTCATAACGTTTTATCCTTTGTTGTGCATATATATTCACACTCATTCACAGCAGATTTCTAGTTCCCAGCATGATTTGCTTCTGACTGTTAAAGCAAGGGTCAGTGTTGAGATTAAGTGTTATTTCATGTGTTTTGCTCAATATTAATATAGGGGGAGATCTGTTAGTGTTTAATGTTCTATTATTTTGGAATTTAAAATGGTGTCTGGTATGTTTTTGGGGTTACCATTGTGCTGAAGAGTAGAGCCTGTGGTTAGCTGAAGTACTTACACATATATATAATTTGAGGAGTGCTAATTTGGTCTTGGTCTTGATCTCAACCTCTTAAAGTCTTGGTCTCGGATTAGGTGGTCTTGACTACAACACTACTACATCTGTAATTTACTACAGCGCACTAAATAAATAATAAGGCCTGTTTCGGACACACTTTAGGAGCCAGTGCTTGAAACGAGCAGTGGAGGATGTTTATTCATGCGGTATGGTCAGAGTTAGTTGACAATAACAATCGCAAAGTTTGGTGTCAATATGTCAAAGCATTGCAGAGATACAGCCTCAAGAGTCATTTGGGCATCAAGACTCTAATTCTTCGCTGTGGTATATGAATACAATTTCGTCTATCAACACGAAATCCATATCTTTAATTCGACATGGTCTGAAGATGATACAATTCGATTTTGGTGAAAATTGGATGAATCGTCTAAGAGCAGTTTGAAAAAGTAGGTTTTAAAGAAAATCAAAATGGCGGACAGGAAGTTTGGCTGACTATTGTAAAATTGGCATCAACGTTCTCAGCATAACCCACAGAATCTAATAAGACAAGTTCCATTACAATAGGCTACATTTACATAAAGCTATTAGCATTTTTAATAAATGTTATTACAACATTTGTCTCGAAACCATTTGAGAACCTTCAAAGCAAGGTGCCGATGACACATACTGAGTTTCGTAGTGGTAGACCAATGCATTCATATAATAGAACATTTTATATCATAATACTGTATTGCACTTAATGGCAATTTCGTGTTTTGATCAATTATAGCGCCACCAAGAGGCACAATCCAACCATTTTTTTTTTTTTTCAGGGTGACCCCATACATGTGTGTGTCAAATTTGATGAAAATATCTCATTTTGTTTTAGAGTTATAGACATTTATATGTAAGAGATCATAAAAAATGACCCATGAACGACTTTGTTTAGATTTTTTTGCCACTTCCTATCAAAATTTTGACATTTGGGCTTTGACATTTAGTTAACCAGCTTAGGTTCCGTGTTTCCTACGGTGGATTTGTCTTGATCTGACTAATGGTTTCGAAGATATTCGCAATTGGTTTTTAAGCGCTAAATCACCACGTCGCACAAACCGTTAGCTGAAACCTAGCATGTTTGGTATCGCTGGACTCGGCAAGGATTCAGGAGTCTAAGGATGTGACTCCAGTGAAAATAAGCCAACGAGATCAAAAGTTATAAGCATATGAAAAAAAAAATCTCCACTAGGTGGCACTGGTTCGAAACTTCTCAGACTCCTTCAGGTCATTGTGCTGATGACCCATACCGAGTTTCATAATGATATGCAAATGTATTCGTAAAATACAGCATTTTACCACAAAATGTCTGATATGAGAAAATTGGATATCATTCGACTAGGCATGATGCCCTGAATCCTAGGAGTCCAAAGTTATGATTTCTGGACAAACCCATCAGAAGTTATAAGCAAAAATAGCCATTTTACAAATCTCCAGACCAGTAGGTGGCGCTGCACCGAAACTCTGCATGATACCCCAGCTCATGCTTGTGATGACATGTACCAAGTTTGGTAAGAACATGAAAAAGCATTGTGGAGATATAACTTCAAGTCTGATTTCTCAAGCTTTTTGTCGAATTCATTCGTGCCGTTTTCAAGAACGGATGGACTTTTTGCAAACATGGTCTGAAGATGATCTGTATCAATTTTTGTGAAAATCGGAGTAACGCCCTAGGAGGAGTTCGAAAAAGCAGGTTTTTCGCAAAATTCAACATGGCGGAAACCTAGCGTGTTTGGTGTCCCTCAGCAGGGATTCAGTGCCCGGTTGCATAAAGCACCTTAAGTTTTTCCCTTAAGTATGACACTTAAGGCGTGATTTCCCCTTAACTAAGGGAATGACTTAAGGGTGTTGCATATAATCTCTTAAACTGTTCACTTAGGTAAGGGAAACCGTTAAGTGTTTCACGACAGCATCCCAGGTTTTGCCGTTATAAAATTCTACTGTTGCCATGGACACGTTATTTGTTAATACATATCGTGGTAAGTTTTCACAGAAAACAACATAAGATGGATAAGGAAAACAAAAAAGAAAACCAAATATGAAAGAGAACGACCAGACGAGAAACTCAAATTGATGGTTTACTCAAAATTGAGATTTCTGCTGTCATTTACTCACCCTCATTTCGTTCCAAACCAATAACACGTTCATTCATCTTTGGATAACAAATAAAGATATTTTTAATATTTTTTCATTTATGTCCATTTATTGAAAGACATCGATATGATTACGGCTGTGTCGGAAGCTCAAACGTGCACGCAAGAACCAATGAGGTTTGTTTTTGCGTGTGATGCACGCACGTTTGCGCTTCCGTTGACCATATAAGATATGTGCTACGTATGTGATCTCATCAATGTTTATGTGAATAAACCGCTAAAGTACAATGTGTTTTTCATTTAAAATGGTCGATCATGTCTCGTTAGAAGACTTGGATTGAACCTGCTCACTCCGTGTAACACTTAAGGTGAAGTTTTCCTAACCTTATGTTATACTTAGGGAAATGACGGTTAAGGAGCTTTATGCAACACTTACGGTTTTTTAAGGGATTACTTAAGTGAAAAATACATACTTAAGGGAAATTCTTAGGGTTTATGACGTTTCACCTAAAGAAACCCTTAAGTAATACTTAAGGGTGTTGCAGAAAATAACCGTTAAGTTTAAGGGAAACATAAGGGGCATCTTAAGGGAAAATTACACTTAAGGTGCTTTATGCAACCGGGCACAGGAGTCTAAGGACATGCCTCTTTTGAAAATAAGTTGAGCACACCCATATTGATAAGCATTTGAATATTTGATTTTACCACTAGGTGGCGCTGGTCCGAAACTTCTCAGGCTCCTTTGGGGCATTGTGCTGATGACCCATACCGAGTTTCGTAATGATACACTAAAATACAGCATTTTAGCACAAAATTCAAAATGGCCGACAGCCAAAATGGCCGATATGGTAAAATTGGACATCATTCGACTTGGCATGATGCCCTGAATTCAACGAGACCAAATTGATGATTTTTGGACAAACCCATCAGAAGTTATAAGCAAAAAAAACAAATTTTTCGTATCTCTGGACCAGTAGGTGGCGCTGTTGCCTAGGGCTGTGACGGTAGGCAACTGCACCACCGCGGTCATGGAGTGTCACCGGTGGTAGTGTGACATCATATATAATATATATTTATATATCTCAGAGATCGCGTTAACCGAAAATTTTCCGTCATTGATGGAATTTTTTTAGCAGTGATGGAAAAATCTGCAGCCCATCCATCATTTTGACAGATTATGTAGTTTGTATGTAAGCTTGTTGTAATTCCCACCCCTGTCCAGTAGGTCGTGAGCGCGCTCCAGTGTGGCAGCAGAGCGCGAGTTCAGTCTCCAGAATAAAATAAAACGATGCGCTTGATTACATACAGACGAGCACCTAGTTTAAGTAAATTGTATAATAATAAAGTTACTTATGCTTACTTACATAATTAAGTTTTGTTATTTTTCTTGCCGACTATGATTTTATGGTCAACAAATGGCTTTTCTGAGGTATAACGTTTACGTGACATTGTTTGCAACACTGATGACTGACGTGATACAGATTTTGGTAAGCTACTGTATCTTTCAACATATTTTTTATTTTCATGTTTATTTCGTTCTGTACAGTAGTAAAGAGGAAAGGATGATCGCATTCACGCACAATCCGTGACAAGTGTTCAAGATGAAAACTAAAAGTGACGCAGCTAGTCTTTGATCAACTTTCTTTTCATAGTATAAATAAATGCATAGCCTATGCCTATTTTACGGTGGCCCAGTAGTGCACAACACAACGAAATTAAAAAAGCAAACATAAGTTCACAACACAACGAAATCGAGCCACAACACAACGGAATCGAGCCACAACACAACGGAATAAAGCCACAACACAACGGAATAAAGCCACAACACAACGAAATCGAGCCACAACACAATGGAATAAATCCACAACACAACGAAATCAAGCCACAACACAACGGAAATGCTCCCGACCACTAGGGGGCTCTCAGAGCTCGGTAAAGTTAGTTTTCCTTGCCACTGTTCTATAGAGTCGGCAGTAATATCAATACCACGATTAGTTTAAACAGTATGTAACCACGGTATATCGACATGAAATATTAATTCAATATCACCTACGTGCAAAATAGCTTCATATTTATACTTGTGAATGATTGACGCACTACCACGGCGCATGATGAAGGGAATGTCTGCCAATCCCACCAAGTGGTTAAAACGTATAATTTGTACTCATTAAAATTACTTTTAACATTTAAAAACAGACATATTCAAATTCCAAAGCTTGTCAGTCTACCAACAGGAACTAACAACCTTTGGAATTTGAACATGTCTGTTTTTCAGAGGAAAAAACAGACATGTTCAAGAGGAATCAGAGGAAATTTTGTTTCTAACCCTTGTTCAAAAGTTATTAACATAAATATGAGTGCAACTTTGGACAGCTGGTGGCACTAGGGATTGAATTAGAGACTCCAAATTTGCTATGGACACATTTCAGACTGATAATAATAATAATATAAGGCAAATGAACAAAGAAGCGAAGATGTCACACGAGTATATTCAAGCAAAAGACAGCATATCTTAGTTATGTGAAACACAGCAAAACGTCTCAGGTTACACATGTAACCATGGTTCCCTGAGAACAGGGAACGAGACTCTGCGCTGAATTGCGCTATGGGGAACATCACTCGTGACTCGTGTTCAAAATGCCAAAATCACAACACTCCAATCCTATTGGCCGGCGACAGCCTATGACGTCAAACGGCGCGAACCGTGACGTATAAAGGGAGCGCCTGAGGAAGCAGTCAACATCTTTTCGTCTTTGAGGGACTGTTCAGCAGGCATCCCGAAGCATGGCAGGAAAGCGCAGAGTCTTGTTCCCTGTTCTCAGGGAACCATGGTTACATGCGTAACCTGAGACGTTCCCTTTCGAAAGGGAACTTCAACTCTGCGCTGAATTGCGCTATGGGGAACGATATACCCACGCCACCATGCTAGAGGAGAATGCATGCCCAAAATGTCTGGACAAACGTCCGGCAGTTTTCCAGGGAAAAACCGGGAGCAATTTCTCCAAGGCTGTGTGACAGCATTCCCTACGGCCAACAGCCCAAGCTGAGCCTAAAAGAGGCCTTCCGTAAAAGGCCTGCCAAGGCTGCTCGAGCATCTGGGACCAACAAACCATAGAAAGTGGTCTCTCTAAGGGAATGTGGCCAAGAGTCCAAAAGGAGAGTCCTGGAGAGCGGAACTCAGCTGAGCGCTAAAAACCCTCGTATGAGGGAGTACAACCACTCATCCTAGGATCTACTCAGCTTCTGATAAAAGCGCTGAGGAGGCTGTGCGCTAGAAAAACCCTTGTACAGGGGAGCACAAACCAGCCTGGGGCCAGTCTGAATGGGAGACTTCACAGAAGTCTACAACCAATGACCAGCTTAGGGAGCTAAGCACAATTACACAGCCAACCCAAAGGGAAGTATGAAGCTCAACCTAACAGACAGACCATACTGTAGGCACATAGCCATGAAGGCCAACCAGAAGGGGCCTACAACATAACTAAAGTCCTTATAAATGAACTAATATCACAACAAGAACCCAATTCATAAGGTGGTATTCAGGATGGCCCATAAGGCCATTCGACTGAAAACATAGCATGCTAAGCGCATGACCAACCAAATGATTAGGTAGCTGTGAGTGCCCACGAAACAGCCCGTCCAACACAATTCAACGAGCAGTGTACTCGGTAAAAGCACCTTTCTACTCTTTAAGCAAGAGAAGTACAGTGTACGCCATCACGCGCTAAAGAAGGCCCCATGGGCCTATAACCTCAGCAGACACGTGGGATCTCTCGGCGCATGCTCTGCTGCGACGACACGTCTGTCATGTCAGCTCACGCTATTGTCCTGGCTTTGTCTAGTTTTTCGTCTTTTATGTGAATTATTTGTTATTAAGTTTTTGTCAAGTGTGTGCGGTTAAGTTAAGCAATGACATAATGCTGAAATTGCTGTGGATTACCCTCGTGATTTTGTGGATTATCAAGAATGGAACAGCGCTCACGCCACTACAGTCAGATGTTACCAGAGGCGCACTACTCACCTACAGCCGGGATGAGCTTCTGCGACTCCGGTCACATATTCTCTGTAACGAAAAACCGGCTGACATCCCTCCGGAGATCCGACTGAGGAAAAGGGGCAGCCGTGGTGGTGTCCGTGCCCGGTTAAGAAAGCGTCCTTTTAGACCTCCGTTACCCTCTGTCATATTGGCCAATGTACGTTCCCTTCGGAATAAGATGGATCAACTTCATGCCAAGTGTCAGGGGACTGACTTTTCAGGGACGCGTGTATCATCGCACTAACTGAATCCTGGCTTGATGAATCCATTTCTGACTCTGAGATCAGCCTGGACAACTTTTTGACTGTCCGGGCTGATAGGATCCGTCAGTCAGGGAAGGAGAGGGGTGGAGGACTATGTGTCTTTATAAACAAGCGCTGGTGCACTAACATAAAAATACACAGCATCATATGCACACCGGACGTCGAGATATTAACACTATCATTACGCCCCTTCTATCTTCCAAGAGAATTCCCCACGGTGGTTTTTGGGTGTGTTTACTGTCCACCAGATGCTAACATACGAGCAGCAGCAGAGCTAATAGCGGAGAATGCTAACTTAATGCTAAGTAAATACCCCAGAGCCCCGGTGTTTTATATGGGCGATTACAACAACTGCAGTCTTGACAGCGTACTGCCTTCCTTCCATCAGTATGTGCATTGTCCCACAAGGAAGGGAAATATCTTGGATCTGTGTTACGGGAATGTTTTGAATGCATTTACTGTTCGGGCTCATCCTCCTCTGGGCTCTTCGGACCATAATGTTTTGGTCTTTCTTCCTGGTTACAGACAGGAACTGAAGCGCATCAAGCCACAAGTCCACAGCGCTCCTCAGTGGTCGGCGGATGCAATTGCATGTCTGCAAGGTTCTCTTGCATGTACTGACTGGACCGTTTTTAGCAGCACTTTGGATAAGAGACTGTCAGTTATAACGGACTATATAAAGTTTTGTATGAATAACTGCATACCAACAAAAACCTACAAAACTTTCCCCAACTCCAGGCCTTGGATTACCCCACAGATTAAACACAAACTTGTTGAAAAACACAAAATATTTCAATGCAAGGATTGGCTTTCACTTAAAATACTAGACAGACAGATAAAAAATGACATTATTAAAGAAAAACTTAAATACAAAGAGAAAATAGAACATGAGTTTTCTACAATGAACACAAAACAAGCTTTCCAGAAAATAAAAATATTGATAGGACAGAATGTGAAACAAGATCATAGCACAATCACCAATCCCACAACCTTTGCAAATAGTCTTAATACCTTCTATTCCAGATTTGACATCACTGACTATTCAGTTGTCTGCAATGAGCTACTTAATGCTCTCCCTTTAGATCCATCAACAACTCCTCCCTTTACAGAGGTAGATGTTCGACGGGAGCTGAGTAGGTGTAAAATTGGCAAGGCCATGGGGCCGGATGGCATCCCTGCTAGGGTGCTTAAGCTTTGTGCAATGGAACTCTCCCCGGTTCTCTATTCCATAATGCATGAGTCATACAGCACAGCATGGTGGCCCTCCCTATGGAAAAATTCCACCATCATTCCTTTACCAAAGAAACCCCGCCCATTAGAGCTCAACCACTATAGACCTGTTGCTCTCACACCCATAGCAAGCAAATGTTATGAAAAACTGATTCTGCGCACCATCCTGTCAACTGTCAATCCACAGCTGGACAAACATCAGTTTGCCTATAAAGCCAGGCGAGGGACAGAGGATGCTGTTGTTTGTCTCCTTCATTTCCTCCTTCAACATCTGGAAGTATCTGGTAACTTTGCTGCAGTTCTTTTTGTGGACCTAAGCTCAGCTTTTAATACAATCCAACGTCATCAGATGATTAAAAAATTACACCAACTCAATACATCCATCTGATTCATAGTTTCTTGAGCAACAGACCACAGGCTGTGAGGATAGGGCCTGTCACATCGGACACCACCATAACTAATACTGGAGCTCCTCAAGGCTGTGTCCTTTCTCCCTTTCTCTATACACTATACACTAATGACTGTATTAGTCCTTCATCCATTACAACATACTACACATATTCTGACGATACTGCAATTCTGGCTCTCCTCAATGATCACACTACCATTGCTGCTTACCACGACACAATATCACATTTCACACACTGGTGCACAGACATTTTCTCCATCTCAATGATGAGAAAACAAAAGAACTGGTCTTTAATGCACCCAGTCTCAGTCAGATCTCCATTCATGGCAACATGATAGAACAGGTTGAGAAATTCAAATATCTTGGACTCACCCTGGATAACAAGCTCACTTTTGACCATCACATAACAGACATTCAGAAATGCTCACAACAACATCTGCATGTTCTACGAAAACTCAGTTCCCTTCACATTGCCCCTCATCTTTTGTTACTACTGTACACAAGCATTATCCAGCCCATTTTGCTATACTGCTCCACTAGTTTTTATACCATGCTGTCAGTCACCAACAAAAACAAACTGAATAAAATAACATACATAGCTTCAAAAAATAATACACGCCCCTACACCCAACATCTCAGAACTCAATGACAGAGCAATAGCCCGCCTTGCCCAAACCATAATAAGAGACCCAGAGCACCCTCTCAACTACCACTTTGCTCTCCTGCCCTCCGGGCGCAGGTACAGGACCCCGACATGGAGAAGGGCTTGTTTCAAAAAGAGCTTTGTACCATCTGCAATTTCAATTCTTAACAGGCTACAAAGCTGAACATCGACCTTTTTGTGCTTTTGTGGTGTTGTTTTTGTGTACATATGTTTTTTGTGCCAGTTACGTGTACTGTATGACAGTCTGTGAAAACAAATTTCCCGTTAAGGGACAATCAATCAATCAATCAATCAATCAATCTATCAATCTATCAATCTATCTATCTATCAGCTCGAGGCAGAACAAACCGACTACAGAGGAGGTTAATGAGTCAGCCGGAGCCCTGGCCAGCCAGCGACAGAATTCCTTTCACTGTTTCTTGTCAAAAGAAACGCAAAAGGTACATGCCAGCATGTTCCCAAAGGAGGCCCCGAGGGCCTACCTGTTACACGCAGCGTCAGCTAGCGGCCATTAAGAGATGGGCATCCCGGAGAGCAGAACTCAGCTAAGCGCTATAAACCCTCGTATTGAGGGGAGTAAAATCCACTCTTCCTAGGATCTACTCAGTGGCTGATAAAGCACTGAGGAGGCTGTGCACTAGAAAAACCCTCGTACAGGGGAGCACAAACCAGCCTGGGGCCAGTCTGAACGGGAGACTTCACAGAAGTCTACAACCAATTTCCAGCTTAGGGAGCTAAGCACAATTACACAGTCAACCCAAAAGGGAAGTACGAAGCTCAACCTAACAGACAGACCGTACTGTGGGCACATAGTCATGGAGGCCGGAACAAAGGGCCTACAACATAACTAGAGTTCTTAATAATGAACTAAGCATTCCACAGAAACTCAACACATGAGGCAATATTCCAGGATGGCCCGTAAGGCCAAGCACCTGAAACATAGCATGCTGGAAGCATGACCACCAAGTAATTAAGTAGCTGTGAGTGCCCATGAAAACAGCCCGTCCAACACAATCCAACAAGCAGTGTACTCGGTAAAAGCACCTTTCTACTCTTTAAGCAAGAGGAGTACAGCGTATGCCATCACGTGCTAAAGAAGGCCCCATGGGCCTATAACCTCAGCAGACATGTGGCATCAGCTCGTGGCAGTGTTATCCTTAAGGAAGCAAATGCACTCAGAAATGTACTCAGTAAAAGCACCTTTTACTCTCTAAGTGAGAGGAGTACAAAGCCAAACTCCAGCGTGATAGCAAAGGAGGCCTGTGAAAGCCTACGACTCATGAAATGCCAGCCAACAGGCCAGTACTCGAAAGACCCATAGGTAGGAGAAGTACACACTACGCCACAGAACTCAACGAAAAGCCTGAGCTAAGGCTTATTCGTACGGAGGGGGCGTGGCCAATGGCGGCATGTGTCACAAGACATGACCCAACCATGGAAAGAATCTAGATATAACCAACCCAGCTGGGCCAACACAGAGGCTACAAAGAAGGCCTGGTAAGGCCTACTACTTTTAAGCACCATGTAGCGCCAGCCCGTGGTCATAACAGGGCCAATGCTCAGAGGGAACCAGTTCTAGACCCTACACGATAACTGTGGGGAACTAGCTACACAACCTGAGCTTAAGCCTACACATTCCAACAGGCAATGTACATATAAATATGCTATCATGGTCTAAGGAAGGCCTATAAGGCCTAACACCTCAAATAACGTAAGCATAAGCCTGAGGCAGTGCTAAAAAGCGTGAGCAAACTAGTGATCGTAAACCAACAGCGCCCCAAAACAAGCTGTATTAAAGAAAGGCTATAATAAAGAGCCAACAATCTAACAGCAAGTGTAAAAACAGCTTCTGTGGTCATGATCGATTGGGGGAAGTCGAGAATATACTATTCTAACCAGAATAGGACTCTCTACACTCACCTTGAGTGTGCAATCCAACAGGTGATGCACTCAGTGAAACACAAACCCTAACCGGGGAGTACAACAAAACACCACGTTCATAGACAGAGGCCAGTCACAGCCTGCTATCACAGAAACAGGTGTTAACCTGTGGCAGCACTAGAGTAAGCTCACATAAATATGTAGGGCTAAAGTCTAAGAACCCCAAAGCAAAAAATGCTTTGAACACACATGCCATCAAACACAGACGTCACAGTCATTACAATAGACCCTCGTCAGCCCCGGGAAGCCGAGAGAAAATATAATTCTCTCAGACCTCCAACGAGCTCACCTGCGAGCCCTATGATTGCAGCCGCTGTATCGCCTCAGCACACACGGGGCTACAAAACACCAGGCACAGATGTAGACACCTCCTCCCTCGGAAAGAGTGTCAAACGATAACAGAGCGTCCGAAGAGACGCTCGCAGTGAATAATAGACAAACACAAATAGACGGCGCCCTCAAGCAACATCTATGTGTTCGCTCCTCTCCAGACAGAAAAACGCCAGAAACGTGTACATCAAGTGTCAAACCCAGGGGACATGGATGAACACATTCTCCTGAACGTTTGCAGACAAAAAAGAAGTCATTTCCTACCGGAGTTAGTGAAACAATGGCACGAACAAAACAGTCCCGAAAAGACAAAAAGATGTTGACTGCTTCCTCAGGCGCTCCCTTTATACGTCATGGTTCACGCTGTTTGACGTCATAGGCTGTCGCCGGCCAATAGGATTGGAGTGTTGTGATTTTGGCATTTCGAACACGAGTCACGAGTGACGTTCCCCATAGCGCAATTCAGCGCAGAGTTGAAGTTCCCTTTTGAAAGGGAACCAAAGTTACTCCCAATCACAGAGATCACTGTCACCACAAAACTATTCACCCGCACCTGATCACCATCACCTCATCACACAAGCAGCATATAAGCACACACTTCACTCTTGCACTTTGTCTGGTCTCATTTAACTAAGGACTCACTTACCTGTTTACATTTACCTGTGGACATGTATGCTATATTCTGCCATCGTCTCTCCTGTTTCTCTTTGTCTCCATCGTCTCCTTGTGTTCCTGTGTCTCCAGTGTCTTGTCCTCGGACTCCAACCACTCTCTATCCACCTTGCCAAAGTGTGTGCTTCAGCTGCTCTCATCCACGACCTCCTAAACCATCTACAAAGAAACAAACTGTCAGTATTCCTATCATTAATGCATTTACTGCTTGAATTACCATACTCACCTGCTTGTGTACATTACCTGATTCAATAAATAAACTCATTTATTACAACATTGTTTTGAGTCTGTGTTTCGTAACAGTAATGAGAAGAAATGAAGCAACCTCAACATCCGTTTTCAGGCCTTCTCTTTTCTTAAGTTCTCTCCATCACTGGAAAGCTTCTCCGATATTAATGCGGGTCCTGCATCTTGCCTGATTGTAACCCCTTCTTTTTAAAGTTATATTCCCTGGTCTTTTCCTCTTCCCTGGTCTCTTCCTCTTGTATTTTCTCCACCATCTCCCTCGTTCTGCTAGATACCCTGTCCAAATACCCACACTTGTGGTCTTTGCACTTGACCACTTGTCTACTTGCATGACGTATTTCCTGTAATTCAAGTGTTCAAGTGGTGCTTCATCCGATCCACTTCTCAACAGCGTTTTTCAAAAATCGCTTATAGCACATTTAAGCTCATTATCATAATAACCATAATCGCATTAAACTATGTGGCATTTGGCAAGTGGGCAAGAAGACTGCAAGTGTGTATAGAACTTTTTATTACCTGATGGGATGCACTTCAAGTCTTGCAAAAAATGTGTTTACAGAGCTTTTTTTATTATTATTTTCAATACTTTGCATTTTAAAAAACTTAAGTAGTCACTACTAAAACTAAGACAATTTTAAAATTGTGGTGCTTCTAATTAAGTGATAAAAAGTTGCAAATGTTGTACAAAATACACATAGCCCACTCATCTTTGCAACAATAAAATGTGCAACACTTTGTTTTACTAAATTATATGTAATATATAATTCATTTAACTTGCAGTGGAATGTTTTCATCCACATCTCGTGATTTTGGGGCACATGAATTATGATGGGTTATGCTTCGCTTTGAATACCGCTCCAAAGTGGTATTTGAGATGGTGTGGCCACGTTGGCATTTTTAAGACATGGGACAGTCTTGCGCTCTTCCTGTCGTGTGCATGCGCTCTCAAGTGGCAAAGACCGCAAGTGTGGGTATTTGGACAGGGCAAATGTTTGTCTTGTGCACTGAGCTCTCTCTCCTCCCCATCTTGAGTGCATGCAGCCCTTACTGCTGATTGGCTACAAGTGTGTTTTGGTGCTCCAGCCGATCCACTTCTCAACAGTGTTTTTCAAAAATCACTTATAGCACCTTTAAGCTCATGATCATAATAACCATTATTGCATTAAACTATGTAGCATTTTGCAATTTTTAATCACAATAAACATGCATGTAAACACCCTAATTGCATTATTACCGCTCTGACCAAAGTGTGCATACTTAAAGCTGCAGTAGGGAGTTTTTAGAAAACGTTGACTTAGCCTGAAAATTTGAACAAGCACAACTCACAGGTCACTCCCCCTTGCTCTCTGCTGCGCTACAGCCCTCCCTCCACAGCTCCTACCCCATCACAACGGAGCCTGCCGTGAACGCGCAGGCTAGTAAGCAAGCAGGGCCACCAATGACGGCGGATAAACAGTTATGGTACATTCACTGGTACGGATGAAACATCAACAATATGATTTACATTGACTATGGCCTGCCCATACTTTGACTACAAACTTTGTCCTCAAAACATTACATATTTTGCAATACATGTAATGTAACTATATGACGTTGCACTATTTATATAAGTAATAAATAGCTAGTAAGATAATATAATGGTAACTAACGTTACAGTATGCAAGTAATTATTCTATCGATATGTAATGCTAAATAAGGTTTGCTAGTACATTTCAGCAACATGACCAGGCCTGTCGCGACAAGGCAAGCAAACCAAGAAATTGCTTGGGGCCCCGAGCTGGCCTGGGGCCCCAAGACAACGACTGGTTAAGAATAAAATGCAACGATACTGTGTGAGCGCCCCTTTGATCGTCAATGCAGTAAAGTGCAATGACACTGTTATCGGGATCCCCCTCACGGGGGCCCCTCTCAGTAGTCGCTGACAGCAGCCAGCCAACCACGTGATCTCTGCTGCCGGCAAAATACAAAACCTCCTCGGCAGTCATGAAGCGGAATTATGCTTCAGGAAGCCAGAAGAGAAAGAAGAGAAAGGAAGAGGAGGATAAGAAAAAACAAGATAGTGGTAAGTGATAAATTACACTGGATAAAATAGCTCTACTTGTCAGTCTTGTACAAATGGTGTAATTTTGCAGCAGGTAGGCTAGCAAAAATATGTTTATGTTAGCTACCTGCCTGACGGCAAATGCTGCTTGTAACGAACAGTTAGTGCAACTTTGTTTCGAACGGACGGAATATGGTTTACTGTAATAGTTTTTTAACGGGATAAGGAAGACGCAGATCTGTTCCAGAATCACTGTTTATCGTATTTAATGACATGACATTGCTGTAGCTTTGTAATAGGTTTTGATGAAAGTGGCATTACAAATAGCATGCTATACTATTCCACCGTGATAATCTATTTACCAATGGGGGTTAGGAAAACACACATAAATTCCGTGCATCAAACATTAGCTTGGGATGTTTTTAAGCATTGGTAAGCCTGCATCCCTTCCCTTCTAATATCAAAATATGGAAATGCTAACATATCTTAAGTTTTGGTAAAACTTTATAAGTAAAAAAATGTTTGCTAAGAGTTAAATGACAATTAACTAAAGATAATAACTATCAATTTACCATCTATTATGATTGTGTTACCATCTTTTCTTTCTCCTCAAGGTGCTTTACTTAAATTTCTCAGCCCTCAGGCTCTTCCTAAGGATACCTCCACTGATGAAGGTAGAGTGAATTTCTCTCACTGAGCTGAGCTGTTAATAGTGACCTCTTTCAATATGCTAACAGTGAAATGGTAAAACATACTTCACAGGTAATTTCAGATTTTTTTTTTTTTTTCAATTATTTTCCCAGCTACACCATCAACTTCATCCTCAACATCAACAGATGCATCACTTCTCAGTGCTGATGTTTCCTCTATAGCACACGGTACCACAAGCTCTATAATTATAGCTGATATCCTGCACAGCCCAGAGTTTAAACTGATAAGTGTGTGCTGTCATATTATTAGAAAAAAAAAAACAGTGCAAATCACTATTGAATTCCCACCAAACTGTGTAAATACCAGTCACGTTTGCCCATGGACATTTCAGAATTTTTAATATACAGTAGTGCCTGTCAAATTTCTAGGTGTCAGACACTCAGTGATGCATTCTGTACCTGAACAAATGGATTATATTTATAAAAACATTATTTTCCCCCAGCTACACCGTCAATACATGGGGGGGCCTCCATGTCCATTTTGCTTGGGGCCCCCAAATTCCTTCAGACGGCCCTGAACATGACAAGCCAGTGAATTAGTAGGTTTCAGTAGTTGCTTTCCACAGTGCGTGACATTTTATCTGTATGTTATGCGGTTAGAGTTTTGACACTAGGCGTTTCTCAAAACCAAATTCACCAAGTTCGGACTGGTAGTCCTTGGAAGTTAGGACTTGGTAAGTTCGACTCAGGAGAACGAACTCCCGTGGACGGGAGGACAAAAGTCCGGTGATTCTGCAAATGGAACAGCAGCGTACTTGATAACGTCACTCAGCTCGCGCTGGCTTCTCCGGTTATCTCTTTATGTATGTTTTAGCCAAAAATAAAACAATTTGTTATTAAACACCACTCTGCCTCTTTTCGTTTTAATTAAAGAAAGAAACAAAAACATTAATAGCCTCAGGCAACGAGTGATTAATTATCTGCAATGTCTGCTTATATTTATAACAAAACAAAATATTAAACAACCCTTTTCGTTTACATTTCAAAAATATTAAATGTAATATTATTTGTGCATACTCTGATTATCTTCAATGTAATTAAATGAAATAGGCTTTAACATAAAACACAACCCTGTCTCTTTTTGTTAAATGTCAGTTTTAATGTTCAATAATAGCCAAAAGGTATAAAAATATACATTAAGAAATAAAGCAAACAATTCAGTCAAGCGTACAAAATCAGCGCTTTAGTAGGCTATGATACAAAAGTTAAATAGCCATATATAAATTTATGAAACGTCACGTTGCCCTCAGCCAAAACTGAGCCAGTGGCAAACGTCAGAAGGACTAGCCGAGGTAAGGCTGCTCTCGGCTGAGTACATGAGCGCTGAGCGTCCAGTGATCGCCTGGATCTCACAACTCCGACAACGTCAGATCATTTTCAGAAAGGCGCCATCTTTATCAATAAACCACAAATTTGAGCTTTAAACCAGCACATTCTCTCCTGAAAAAAATCTTAAAACTGCATATCATGACATAAGCCCGATCACACAAAAATGCGTATCAATAGTACGAGTTTGTAAACTCGTAGAATATATACGCCAAAATGAGTTTTGGCGTGTGTATGGTACGCAGTTTTTCGCGTGCATATGATACGCACTTTATGGAGTATTATACGTACGAAACTGGATTGTTTGTCTGCCATAAGCAAAGCTGCGGCACACCGGTAATCTTGAATTTGAACGCACACGAGCTTGATTGACACTGCTAAGACACTGCTAAGACACTCCTTCTGGCTCTGATTGGTTGTTTCTTACCGGGAGCGGTGTATTTCTGCAAATGGCAATAGGACCACTGGGAGGAGCCAGAGGAGCTTGATTTTTTTCACAGATTATCTGTCTCATATTCTACTGTCAGAACATAATGACAGGTTTAACAAATATGTAAAAAATACATTTTTATAAAAGTTACCTACTGCAGCTTTAAATGTACACGGATGACGTGTTTTGTTCACACAACATCATGAATGTGTTACGCGTGGTTGTAAGAGAGTGCACACAGACACAGACTTCAACATAAAGGTTATTTAATCAACGAAGGAACATTACACACCAACACAAAGCAAACAATAGCTCTGACAAAGAGTGAATGCAAGTGAGTCCATAAAAAGTGAGAGATGACGAGGTGATCCAGGTGTGGGGAATCCGTGATTAAGGAGTGCTGATTGGGAAGTGCGTGCAGGTGAGAGACGGGGAGAATGATGGGAGTTGGAGTCCAGGACAGAGGGGAACTGTGGAAGTGCTCTTCAATTTCGAACTCGGAACCGTTTAGAAAGAGAATCAAATTAATAGACTCGACTAGGGAAAAGAGACATTCAGGTTCAATATTCCGGATCGTATCCTCATCAGGACCCCTCAGAAAACAGGTGTTAAGAATAGCATCTGGCCAGCTCACCTTGCAAGAAAGCTCAGCGAATTCCTCCACATACTTCTCCAGCGGGCGGCCGCCCTGCTTGGAAGCCCAAATGCGGTCCTCCACTGAGAGCATGAGCTGACGGTTCTTAGGGGGCACAGGAACACGGAAAAATTCCCATACTTTAAATAGTTGAAGTCCTCACTGTTTTGGTCGGTGCTTCTGTTACGTGTGGTTGTAGGAGAGAGCGCACAGACACGGACTTCAACATAAATGGTTATTTAATCAACGAAGAAACATTACACACCAACACAAAGCAAACAATAGCACCAACAAAGAGTGAATGCAAGTGAGTCCATAAAAAGGGAGAGATGATGAGGTGATCCAGGTGTGGGGAATTTGTGATGAAGGAGTGCTGATTGGGAAGTGCGTGCAGGTGAGAGACGGGGAGGATGATGGGAGTCAGAGTCCAGGACAGAGGGGAACTGTGACAGAATGAACTCGCTGACATTATTCTGAAGTTTTTTCTTCACTCCAAATGGCTGAACTCTATAAACACAACTTGCTGTGCAAGCTATGCCCAGTAACACACCTACTGTATGTGAGTTCATTGTTTCTGTTATGCATTGGGGTATAAAGAAGAATAGAATATAGAATGGTGGTAAAAATAACAACACTTCTTAATCAGAATAATGAAAATTGCACAGGAGTGAAGTGTTTTGCTTGTGTCATGTAAACATCGTACTGCGATTTAGTCCTTACCCTGACTAAAATGTTTTTGAAAAAGAAAAAAAAAAGTCTCATAAACTAACCAAGGCTGCATTCATTTTTGATACAACGTATAAAAAAAATAAATATTTTGAAATATTATATTTGAAGCATTTTAAATGTTTTAAAAATACTTATGTTGTTTGGAATGCTAAGGCATCAGTCATGCAGTGTGAAAATTGAAATTCAGTCCAAAGTGTTTCCCGCTCTCTCGCTCACCAGGGTGGTATGACACAGAGTATGATCCAAACCTTTTATGATTTTGTGTGGCCACGCAGCCATGAGGCCTGTGGTGTGAGATTGCTTTTGTGGTGACACAGAGGGAGAGAAAATGAGCTGGAGGTGGACTCTGCTGTTCTACACTGCCAATCTATTCTGGCTAAAGCAGAACTCTGACCCCCCAACCAATTTCTAATGGGTTTTGTGTCACAAGCAAACACACAGCTGGGGTCCAAACAAACTTTAGTACGTCTTGTGTATCTTTTTATCACTCTTTCTCTGCATATGCCTCTTGTTTCTGTCTACATCCCACTAACTAGTATTATTTTATCTGTTGCTATTGCACAATTGTTTAAATACTAAATACTCATGCATTTCTCTCACGTATTAAATTTCATTAAAGCAAATTATTAGAATGGCATCATTAGCATGCTCATGAAATTTTATTGGCTTGTGATTTATACTGTGGTAGATATAACTGCAAACCTAGTTATTTACACATGAGAATTATGAAAAAATATGGATGTGAAAATGCATTTTAGTACAATATTTGTAAAAGAATTTGAAATTGATTCACTATTCGTGCTTTTAGCATACCTGTATTTCAGGTGCGGCCTGAGAGTGCTAGCTGCTGTTTCATATATCTGTTTTACTGCTGTTTCACCGTCCTGTTCGTACGGCTGACTGACTGCTCTGGACGTTGCTGTTTTGAACCACGGATCTACTGAGTGTTTTAAGACTATTCTGCCCCATCAGTCTTTTTAATATATTGAGATAAAGTATTGGACATTTTCTTCTTTTGTGCTAGTATATTAAACTAATGCGCCTGTATTCTTCTCGTTCACTGAAGCAGCTTGAATGATTGTAATTAATTGTGATTTAAATACTGTGTCATTTTGACTGTTGTGTTTATGTATTCTTCTCTTTCCTGTCCTTTCTTCTTTCTTTCTTTTCTTTCTTTTTTTCCTTTTTGGTATGGCAAGTCTTTTTGCCAGTGAATATATATCCACATGAATGCCTGATGAGCTGTGATACTGAAGCTTAACAGAGGTGGAGAGGTTTTTTTTTTTTTTGGCAATACTGAGCCGGAGTTTGGACATAAAAAGTGCTGGGTGTAAGCAGTGTATGAGAATGACACAGAAGAGACGATGTTTTTGAATACAGTTTTTTTCTTTTTTTTTCTTTTTTGCACACAAAAAGTATTCTCACTTCATAAAATCAAGGTTGAACCACTGCAGTCACTTGGACTATTTTATTGTCTTTAGTGGAAGTCTTTCTGGAACTTGAAAGTGGTGGTTAAATTGCTGTTTGTGAGGAGTCAGAAAGCTGTTGGATTTCATCAAAAAAAAAAAAAAAAAAAAAAAAAAACTTGTGTTCCAAAGATGAAAGGTCTTACGGGTGTGGAACGCCATGAGAGTGAGTATTAATGACAGATTTTTCATTTTTGGGTGAACTAACCCTTTAAGAATCTTTATGCACTGATTTGCTGTGTGGTTTGTCCCTTATCTTAATGTGGATTTATTATGGTTTCTTATTAACTGTGGTTATTAATGGTAATTTGTTAAGAGGTTCATTTGTAGAACATTTAGAATTATTATTATTTATTTTATGTTGTGTGTGTGTGTGTGTGTGTGTGTGTGTGTGTGTGTT
>JAOTNS010002923.1:0-67371 GCA_028476615.1 Culter alburnus
CCTGCCAGAACAGATTGCATCTGTTCATGATGTGTTATGGGACTAGTGGTCCACAGAGCGCCCTCCGGCTGCAGGTATGACGTCTGAAAACACAGTAGTCAGTTATACAGCGCTCATATGACGACAACTAGCGCGTTTTGGGTAAAAATTGAATAAATATTACTCCGTCTGTATAGAAAATTGACATAAACGTTACGAGGGCATCCATCAATATTTCTCCAAAGTCATCCGTTTAAGCTAAAAGCCCTGATGATGTTTTTTTTGTTGAGTTTTTTCAATGACGATTCTAACAGGAGTTTTTTTTTTTTTTTTCTCAATGGCTGAAGCTGACGCTCATATTTCAATGAAAGGTAACGACTCCGTTCTCATATTCATAACTCCGACCGCATATTAACAAATAACGGTCACTATCGATGTTGAAGTAAAATAAGATAAAACAATTGAGCTCGAGTCCTTAG
Source organism: Culter alburnus (assembly GCA_028476615.1). Lineage (NCBI taxonomy): Eukaryota > Metazoa > Chordata > Actinopteri > Cypriniformes > Xenocyprididae > Culter > Culter alburnus. The sequence continues at coordinate 459 of JAOTNS010002923.1, forward strand.
ATCTTTTTAATGATGTAATAGTTTGGTCAAGGTAATTACATTAAATCTAACAGTAAATTTGAGCTAATTTAAACAAAGAAGCTTCGGTGCATCACGCACCAGTGCAGGTTAACTTGGAATGCCATTGCAATGTGTTTTAAAATCACTAAAAGTTTGTTATCAGTGTAATATTAATATATGTTCAACACTCTTATAATGTAATTGAATTGCAATTCTAATGTCACCAAAATACATTTGAAGTTAATGCTGAGTGAATTCTGCATTTCAAAACTTAAACACAAGAATATTTACAGTGTACTTAAGTATACTTGGAATAGTTCCACTTTAGCACAAACAGTATATTTAATACAACTTTAGAACTTCAGTACTGCTTTTGGACAACTAAAATTCATTTAGTACAAAATTAGTTGTTCCAATTTAGCAGACTTTAAGTATACAAATATATAGCGTGCCACATATACATTTAGTTATACTAAAGTACATACAAAAAAATTGTGCTTAAGTATACTAATTTTTCACTAGGGGAAACTATAGACATTTAAACATATACTCCTGAGACCCAGAAAAAAAGTTTTTTTTTTTAATTTAGTATTTTTTCCCATCATTACATTGTTTAGAGCATAAGAAACAAATGGGGGAAAAAAAGATTTTTGAAAAGTTATATTTTAATCATATGTTATGCTATGTCCTCTGTAGTGGACACCAGGACTACTACAGACTACTAAAAAATAAAATGGCATGAAATTACATGTATAGGCAAAAACCATGGGATTTTTTTAATCACCAATCAATTTTTAGGCTTTTTTAACCAAACTTTGTATAAAGATTAATCTCAACTATGTATGAAAGAAGAATGGAATAAATCGATATATGCCATTTTACTTATGCAGTATGCGCAAATATGGCCATACATGTGTTTTCCCCATTGAATACAATGCATCATACACTGTTATCTAATTTGCTTTAATGTGTTCTTGGAACAGCAATAATGAAAAAAGGCTGTAATAATGGAGTAATAATTGGAACATTTCATAATAATAATAATTAATAGAAATATTGATATATAATTTATTTTGTATTCACTTGTTGTGTCTCCTAAAATGCCTGATAAACATGATTTAAGTCCTGGTGTCCTCTACAGAGGTCATGTATGAAATCAATGCCCTGTTTCGTAACAGAAAGTCATATTTTGATTTGAAACCCCTTAACATTTTCCTGAGATGTTGATTTATGACAAACAATTTGAAAATTAATCCGATTTAAATTAAAATTACAAAATATTATCATATTTCCATAAGAGTGCCAATTTTCATTTTCAGTCATATTTAAAGACCAAGAAGTTGTCATGGTGAAACCTCTCTTTCTAGACAAAAGTTTATTCCTGGGTCCCAGGTGTGTAGAATTTCTCCATCTTAAATCATTATGTAAAATTTTATAGTAGATTTGAGAAGTGATTGTTTTTTTGGGTTTTTTTTTTTTTGTTTTTTTTGGTTTTTAAAGGCCTGAATATACAGTTCTTTTTGGAACTTGTACACATTTTGTCTTATATTAATTTTCTATTTTCTTTATAATATAAATCTAAATAAAATCTACTTGATTGTGGTTTGTGCAAATTCTTCTTTGGTTTTTATTACATATTCTAGAAACATCACATCCATATTTAATCTTCTCAGATTTGATGTTTTTTGTTTGTTTCAGTTGACAGGTGTGATGATCAGTGGCTTTGAGTTTTTACCTTTATCATTAGGGTATGGGCTAAAAAATGGATAGAGTTTGTCAGTGAAAGTCTGACCAGTGAAAGAGTAGATATGAGATCTGGATCACGTCATAAAAAGAGACAGACCCGCCTCATAATCCACAAACACTCCCACCTTCTCAGGTTTCACTCTCAGAGATAAAGAGACAGGTGGATTTCACAAGCTGAATATTGATTCTCATTCCTCAGAAACACAGTCCAGCTATCCATCCTCAGGAGTCAGTGTGATCTGCCCTTCCTGTTAATGGATTCTCTAATCACTCCTAAAGCCCACTCAGTCTTTCCCTTCCCTGCACCTCATAGTAAAATCTCCCTGAACTGAATCCCTGCTTTGCCAGAACACAAGGACTCTCAAATCTCTTTGGGTTTTCTGGGACGTCCTGCTTAATGTTCCATGACTGACTTGTTTTCCATCATCAGACAGGATGATAGTATGGATTGCTGTATCAGGATCCAGAGTCACATCCACTGAGAGAGATCAGACATTATCAATCAACTTCAGATCAAACACTTCATAAGTACATATAATAAACAAAGTATTGTCAGTGTATTGAAGAAATGTGTCAGTCACTGGTACCTGCATACTTCGCACAGACTTCAACTCTGTAGACACTGATGAACATATAATGATGAATTATTATAGGAATAATTTCAGGTTACAGTGAGTTTATCTCTATTAACAGCATCATAATAATGTAGTGATTTCTGGTTATGTATTATTGTTTGTACATGGATAGTTATGTCATGTTGCTTATATGTCTCTAAAGTAAGTTAAAGTAATACTGCAGTAACTGGTTATGGCATAAGTTAAAGTTTGGATTTAACTTCACATAGACTAGGTTTAAGTACAATTTTATCATACCAGTTTAATGCTAACATTGCAAGTTTAAGTTTATATTGTGGTTATGTTTTTGAAACATTGTGAACGTTTGCAGACAGATAAATAATTGTGATGACCAGCAGCAGGTCACCAATTTCTATTGGTTACACCTTATTTTAAGGTGTCTTTGTTACTGTCATTAAACATTTGTGTTGAGTAATATTAAGAAACTACATGTTCTTACTATAGGGTTGGGATTAGGGTTTGGTTAAGATTAGTTGAAGCATGTAATTATACATCATTTATAGTTATTACCGTACTAACTACATGTAACAATGACACTATAAAATAAAGTGTTGCCCTTTTATTCCATATAGTCCTTGAAAATGTACTTTCTTAGATAGTTACTAACAAATATATCTATTCACTGTATTTGATATTCACATACCAGTTTGACTGAGTTTTTCATTTAGTTTCCCATGTAGAGTTTTCTTCAGTTCAGTCACAGCTCTAATCAGAGAGTTCACATTCACATCAGAGTCAATCCTGATCTCAGTCCAGTTCTTGGTGTGTGGATGACTGGACAGGGATGAGCACATCTACAGCAGGAGAGAGAGATGTCACACTTATTCTGTTATCTTGTCTTAGTTTCATTTTCATTAACTTTAATTTGCTCAGCATTGTTTCCTGTTTTCTTTTGTTTGTTACTATGGTTACTGATTAATTTGAAACATCTTGTATTCTGTTCATTATCTGTGTAGATTTAAGTTCCTGTGAGTTTCATTTCACTGTCGGTTATTGTTTGTGTAACGCTTGTGCTTAGACACACTGTCTCGTGGACTTGTTTAGGAATCCTGGACTCATCTTCATCTTTGGACCTTTAATAGCTGACAAGAGGATGTTAAGTGTTATTTTTATATTTTAAGAGTTAATTCAATATTTTATGCAGGACCTTTCTAACACATTGAGCAAGACACTCCAGATGAATAGTGCAAAATATACAAAAAAGTGAAGCCTTTCCAAAAAAAAAGAAAAAATCACTGGGATGACCCACATGGAGTTCAGTATTGGATGTGAGGGAGATCACTCTGTTCTGCCCTCGAGGGCACAGAGTGTGAGCACTGTGATTTAATTTCCATCAAGGTTTCCTGATCGGATATTCCTAACCTGACATGATAAATGGAGTCAGATAATGTTAACTGAATTAATGCTTGCACACCAAAAAAACAGAACAGCAGGAAACCTTCCAGCCCACCACTGGACACCGTCGTTGGGCCAGTTGTGAATCTTACAGAACAGAGAGTTTGTACTGTAATATGTACATGATGAGACAGATGTTCAGACCTGTATGAGGTGGAGATGATCCAGAGTGTGAGATACTGCTCCAGCTAAGTGTTCCTCTTCTTCAGCTCAGTGATTTCCTGCTTCAGCTCTTTATGAATCTTCAGGCCTGTTCTCTGCTGCTTTCTTGTGTTCCTCCATCATCTTCACTGCTCAGGACTGACATCTCTCAATAGGCGAATCAGATCAGGAAGAGCTCAACCACTGAGGATTCTCTTGTCTCTGTGTTTCTCTGATGAATGAAACAGTTAAAAGTTCTATTTGTTATATTAATTTAATGTCAACCAAAATGAAAATTCCTCATCATCAATTAACCGCATGTCACTTAAAATGCCGTAATATTCGTGGAATACAAAAACACTCAAGTGCACAAGATTTGTGCTCTGTGGGAAAAAATAATAGAGCAACTTGAGGGTTACTGGCAGAACTCTCATTTTAATTCAATGTATTTATTAATTAGATTGAAATATGATGGTGCAGAACATTTATTTGAGATATATTTTTTGGTAGGATAGTTTAAACAGAAAGTGAAATGGGATGGGGGGATTGAAAAGGGACCATGAGTCAGGAAATGACTCTGATTGATCAAGCACACCTTTCTCAGCTCTACTGAGTGTTTGATCTCTGAATCTTCTTCATTCTGTCCTCGATCGTCTGATGACGGCAGTCCTGTCTCTGAACCAGCTGATCCTACATACAGAGAAAAACATTTATCACTGAATTTATGTTTCCATCTTCTGACAGTCTTATTTTAATTTTTTCTTTTTAACCATTTAAAGATCATACGAATTCAAAATTAAGTTTTGAATCTTTAATCCTGACAGTTTTTGGGAGTAACAAAAACTTTATCAAAAAATGAAAGACCATTGGATTTGGGTCAGGTTCTTCAACATGCCAAGACACAGGAAAGAAAACTGTATTTCACAGTGTGTTTAAAGTGTTTTGTCTGTAACTCTTCACCTTCTTCTCTCGACTCTCCTCCTCTATAGGAACAGTGTTGTGAGTCCTGTGTTCTCCTTCAGTGCAGAACAGACAACACACTCTGTCATCTCTGCAGAACATCTCCAGAGGTCTCTCGTGTTTTCTGGCAATAAAAATCCTCCGATTTCCACAGCGTTGATCAGTGGTGTTGTTTCTTCAGACGTGGGACTCTGAGATGAGCCAGATGATCATCACAGTAAGAGCTTTGACACGTCAGGCAAGGACTTCACAGCGTTCTCTTTTCTTTCTCACAGATGTCACAGAACACCCCTCAGTTCTCCTAGAATTAGCTTCTTAAAGTGTTGTGCAACCTCTCTGAGTGTGAATTAATCTTGAGATCAGTTTCTGCTGAATCTTTCTTTACAGACATGGACAGAAGGTCGGTCTGTGTGTCCGTCTCAGGCAGGTTCTGCAGAAGTTGTGTCCACATGGAGTGGTGACTGGATCAGTGAACACTTCCAACAGATGAAGCACTGGAGCTCCTCATTAGTGCTGGACCTGGAGGATGCCATGGACTGAAAAGAAAATGATAATATATCTTACATTGCGAAGAGCAACTTTCTAATTATATGCACTAATGTAGGCTATGGATGGTGCATGTTAAAACTATTATAAATAACAATGATTATTATGTACCACTGTTTATATCAAAGTCAAAGAAGGTCAGCCCGCCTCCAACACTAACCCTAACCACACACGAGCCTATAACGCTCCACCACTAACTTATGATCTGATTGCTGGTCTGTCTTTAAGCTCTGTGGCACTGCAGTAGGTACTATTGAGTGTAGAAAACAACTGAAGTACTAAATACCGAAACTAACATGTCTCTGGGACCACAGTACAGCAAATTTAAGAGGTTTTTACACATTTTAATACCATCATGAAATATATTTTATAAAAGACAACAAATAAAATGCGTGGAGTGTAATTTTCAAACAACCTACATAATTAACATGTGTAAACACCTGTTTAATGAGTTATTCACTGAACTTTGTTTATTCTGTCTGCAGTTCAAGTACTTCCTGTTTCTGATATGTGACATGAACACAAACTATAATTTTACCAACATTCTTACTGCTTCATGCTATTAAACTAGTGAACTTTCATTTTCATCACTTACCTGTGAGTGAATATCCGATTTGATCGTTAATTTCAGAGTTTCTGAAAAGAAATGTTGTTTTTAAGAAGCTTCCAGTTCATCTGTTCAGTTTCACATTCACTGAAGTCTTTACACACGTGCAGTGATGTCATATAGCTCCGCCCATAATCAAAAATATGAAACAGTTCCTAATTCATCTCTGCTAAGTGTGTAAACATTGTAATTAATATATAGACAGACTATATGTGTAGTTTTGTTTAGTTCCTTAATGCCCACTGTACGACGAGTGCACACGTCACGAACCTGAAGCGCGAATCTCAGCCATTTAAATTTCAACGGTTATTTTGGCGGTCCGTCTGAGGAGATTCTGCTGATTTATCAAACTAAGATATGTGAGTATTGCATTATTGCATTTTCTTGTCAGAACAATGTAAATAATTATCAAATTTATGAAATTCTCGTCAACAGTGTTTATTCTCAGTACAAAACAGAATAATACCATATTTCAAATAGCCTATGCTTACAATATAGAGTTGAGTAGGCTACTATTTGTTTGCTCTGAGTCTGGACGGTGTGTGAAGCTCAGATACTGGAGGAGTTGAAAACGATATGAGCCCTAATACCTGGAGAAATTAAGGGCGTTGTGTTTTCTGGTCCATACTGCCAGGTGGCGCTAATGCACTATTTTGTTCTGTTGACCGAAGCAGTTAAAAGGAGTTCACACAGTGCTCACAGATTCAGAAGAAACTTCATAGTGAGAAATAGCATGTCTAAAATGTAAACGTTTTAATGAATGAGACAATATATGTCAGTCAATGCTGGATATTAATAGTTTTAATCACAGAAATGAAGAGAGAGAAGGCGTCACTGGAGGTAAACCACAAGCTAGACGGAGAGGTTAGTACAGGATAATGATTTATTTCATTCTATACCATAAAGGGTTTGTTCACCCAAAAATGAAAATAATGTCATTTATTACTCACCCTCATGCTGTTCCACACCTGTAAGACCTTCTTTCATCTTCAGAACAAAATTAAGATATTTTAGGTGAAATCCGATGGCTCAGTGAGGCATGCTAGCATGACATTTCCTCTCTCAAGATCCATTAATGTACTAAAAACATATTTAAATCAGTTCATGTTACAGTGGTTCAATATGAATATTATAAAGCAACAAGAATATTTTTGGTGCTCCAAAAAAAAACTAAATAATGACTTATATAGTGATGGCCGATTTCAAAACACTGCTTCAGCTTCGGAGCGTTATGAATCAGCGTGTCGAATCATGACTTTGGCGCTACGAACCGCTGTTTCGACACAAAAGATTCATAATGCTCCGAAGCTTCCTAAAGCAGTGTTTTGAAATCGGCTTTATAATATTAATATAGAACCACTGTACTCGCATGAACTGATTTAAATATGTTTTTAGTACATATTTCAACAAAAATACCTTAATTTGCATTCCGAAGATTAACGAAGGTCTTACAGGTGTGGAACAGCATGAGGGTAAGTAATAAATTACATTATTTTTGGGTGAACTAACCCTTTAATGACTGTTTGTGTTTGTCTTTACAGTATTTTTATTTCTTTCTGCTTTCATAAATTGATTAATTGATTCGATTCTCACAATTCAAACTTAACTCAGTTCTCAACTGGTTGCTTCTGGATCTGATTACATATGCAGTGGTGAACCAACACACTGAAATGAACAGATCATGTCATGAACAGATGTCTGTAAAATCAAACATGCACAGCACAGATATGATTCATTGTAGGACTGCATGATATATCGAAATTATCAAAATATCGCAAATGTAAATATCAGATGGAGCACTGGAGTTCCTCATTTAGTGCTGGACCACTGGAGGATGCCATGACTGACAAAATAATGAAGAGAAGCAAGAGAAAAATTTTGATAATACTAATACTTAAAGATTTTTAGTTTCCCTTTCATGGGAACTGTCGACGCTGCGTGATAACGCATTGGGAACCTTCTGCATGATGTCGTCACTGAAGCACTCATGTATCTAACCAATCGCGTAGCGAGACGTCAGAGACGGGTGACGTCACGGACCAGGAAACTATAAAGCATACCCGGATGCAGAGCACGCTAGCTTCTGGATAAGTCTGAAACAAGTGCTCGCAAGTATGCAGGGGGTACGGCAAGAGACGCAGCGTCTCGTTCCCTATTCAGGGAACCAGGGTTACATCTGTAACCCGAGACGTTCCCTTTCATGGGAACTGTCGACGCTGCGTGGTAACGCATTGGGAACGCTATCCCAACTATGCCGTAGCGGCAAATACTTGCCAAGTTATCTTGACAGGACTGATGACCCCGGAGTGGAGCCAACATCAAGGTTATAAAACCTCACAAATGTGTGCTGGCATGACCAACCAGCTGCATCACAGATGTCACTGATGGAGACACCCGACATCAGAGCTTTTGATGCCGCCATACCCCTGGTAGAGTGGGCGCGAACATTTAAAGGAGAAGGCTGTCCGGCCACTTCATATGCGAGTGTGATGGCCTCGACCACCCACTTGCTCATCCTCTGCTTGGATGCAGGGCCCCCTTTCCTAGGGGACCCATAACCAGACAAATAGCTGATCAGTTTTACGCCACAGGGCAGCTCTGTGGATGTAAGTATCCAAAGCCCTTACAGGGCAGAGCAGATTTAGTCTTTCCTGATCCGAAGATTTAAAAGGAGGAGGATGGAAGGCCTGGAGCACGATGGGACCTGGGACATGGGTAGGGACCTTAGGGACATAGCCTGGTCTAGGATGCAGGAATGCTTTCACCATTCCTGGAGCAAACTCAAGATATGAAGGAGCAACCGACAGTGCTTGTAAGTCTCCTATCCTTTTTAGAGAAGTGATAGCAAGTAAGAAAATAGTCTTTAGAGTGAGGAACCTCTCAGGAACCTCCTCTAGTGGTTCGAAGGGCGCCTCGGCCAACCCTTGTAAAACCACGGCCAAGTCCCAGGCCGGAACCCTTGTGCGCACCGGAGGCCTCAACCTCAGTGTGCTACGGAGGAAGCGAGTGACCAGGGGGTCTCGACCCACCGAGAGGCCACGCTCAAGAGGAATGTGAAAGGCAGAGATAGCCGCAACATAAACCTTCAGTGTTGAAGGGGATAGGCCCTCCGAGAACTTTTCTTGGAGAAATGTTAGCACGTAGCTAATAGAAGCTTGAATAAATAAAGCTTCCTCGTGGCGGGAGCTCTGGAGTTCAATATGGTTTCCACAACCTCAGTTGGGAGACCAGCATCTATGAACCTGGCCCCCTCAGAGGCCAGGCCCACAGTTTCCATAGTTCTGGGCGGGGATGTATTATTCGACCGCCCGCTTGTGACAGGAGGTCCTGTCTGAGGGGAAGCTCCATTGGGGAGCCGTCTAATAGGGACACTAGGTCCGAGAACCATATTCTGGTTGGCCAAAAGGGGGCTACCAGTATTAGGCTGACCCCCTCCCGGCGTACTTTCTCCAGAACTCCCGGGAGAGCAAGGCGATCGGGGGAAATGCGTACAGACGCCGCCTCGGCCACGCCTGTACCATGGCATCCAGCCCCAGAGATGCTGGATGGGTAAGGGAGTACCAGAGCGGGCACTGGGTTGACTCTCCCGAAGCAAAGAGGTCGACTTCTGCACAACCGAAATTTTTCCACAGGAGATCCACCACTTCTGGGTGGAGTCTCCACTCCCCGGGCCTCGGGCCCTGCCTCGACAGGGCGTCCGCTCCCATATTTTGGCGCCCCGGGATGTAAGCTGCTCTCAGGGAGAGCAGCTTCCCTTGGGCCCACAGGAGGATCTGACGGGCCAAGTAATAAAGTTGGCGAGACCGCAAACCCCCCTGATGGTTTATATAGGCGACCACTGCAGTGTTGTCCGTACGGACCAGCACGTGATGGCCTCTCAGGTCTGGGAGAAAGTGTTTTAATGCCAAGAACACCGCCATCATCTCCAGCCGATTTATGTGCCAGGAGAGCTGATGGACCTCCCATAGGCCCTGAGCTGGGCAACCACTCATGATCGCCCCCCAGCCCGTGAGAGAAGCATCTGTCGTAAGCATTACGCGATGACCAGAAGTCCCCAGCACGGGTCCCTGGGACAGAAACCAGGGATCTTTCCACATGACCAGAGCACGAAGGCATCGTCATGAGACTTTGATCATGCGAAAAGGATTTCCCCTCGGGGAGAATCCCCTGGTTCTGAGCCACCACTGTAAGGGTCTCATGTGCAGGAGGCCAAAAGGTATCACGTTGGACGCAGCTGCCATCAGACCCAACAGTCTCTGGAACTGTTTTACAGTGAGTGACTGGCCTAGTTTCACCCCTTTCACGGCCGTTAGAATGGCACTCACACGAGCGGGGTGGAGTCCCAAACTCGCATCGTGGTGGAGTCCCAAACTACACCTAGATAAGTGATAGTCTGAGCCGGAACTAGCACACTCTTTTTGGCGTTGAGCCTCAACCCAAGCCTCTCCATATGACGCAGAACAACATCTCGATGCTGGACTGCCAGTTGCTCTGACTGAGCTAAAATCAACCAATCGTCGATGTAATTCAGTACGCGGATGCCCTGAAGCCTCAGCGGGGCCAGTGCCGCATCCACGCACTTCGTGAATGTGCGGGGTGATAATGATAGGCCAACGGAAGAACCTTGTATTGGTAAGCTTCGCCCCCGAAAGCAAATCTGAGGAACTTCCTGTGAGAAGGATGGATGGACACATGAAAGTATGCATCTTTCAGGTCTATCGCCACAAACCAGTCCTCGGACCTGATCTGTGGGGCAATCTGTTTGAGTGTAAGCATCTTGAAATTGAGCTTCTGGATTGAGCAATTTAACACGCGTAAATCTATTATAGGACGCAGTCCTCCATCCTTCTTCGGAACAATGAAGTAGCGGCTGTAAAAACCTGACAGCTTGCTGGGAGGAGAGACCCTTTCTATAGCTCCTTTTTGCAAGAGTGTCATAACCTCTTGTTCCATAACCAGAGACTGCTCGGGGGTCACCACTGTGGGAAGGACCCCGTTGAATCTGGGCGGGCGAGACCCGAACTGTATTCTGTAACCCTTTTCTATCATGAGCAGTACCCATTTCGATATATTTGGAAGGAGTTTCCACTCTGCCAAAAAATCTACTAAGGGAACCAGTCTCTCGAGACCGGCCTCTGGTGTTTTTTGAGCACTTGACTCGATGCTCTGATGCGGCGCGCCGGCAGATGATAACCAAATCAAGTGGCCGGCCCTCCTCGAAGGGTCGGCGGGGACCGCCGTGCCCTGACGCACACTGGGTGGCAGGGTTGACGGACTGATCCCCTGAGGGTGCCGAAGGGGAGCGGGGTTTAGATATAATTTTCCCCGACTTCCTTCGGAGGGGGCCACCCTCATTGGGTCCTGACCCACAGATGTCAGGACCGCTTTGAAGCCTTCCGAGCAATAATAACGGCCCCGCAGGTCCGTTTTACCCTTGGAAGGCTTCTTCTGAGCGGACCGACCCGATCCCCAAGCTGTTTGCGGGGGAGCACGGGCGGCCACGCTCACTTTTTGTTGCGCTCTGTGGTGCGCTGAGGAGCTCGTGGACGGCCGAGGCTGCTCCCGCTAAGCAGCCTCGGGGGGAACCATAGAGCGGCGGGGGATGAACCTCTGGAACGCCGCTGACTGTTTTTTAGCCTCCTGGAACCTCTCGACGACCGTATTAACAGCGTCGCCGAAGAGGCCCGCAGGGGACAGCGGCGCGTCCATAAGGGCAGCTTTGTCTCGTTCCCTTATGTCCGAGAGGTTCAGCCACAAATGTCTCTCCGTGGCCACCAAGGCTGCCATAGACCGGCCGATTTCTTTGGCCGTCTCTTTAGTGGCACGGAGAGCCAGGTCAGTTGCCATCCTGATCTCCTGGATACATTCAAATGTGGCCTCCCCGCTCTCATCAATCTCCCCCAGCAGGTCTGCTTGATAAGCTTGGAGCAGCAACATAGTATGCAGGCATGCCGCCGCCTGACCTGCTGCCGTATACGCTTTGCCCACCAAGCTTGATGTAGTTCTTAACGGCTTGGTGGGCAGTGTCGGGGCTTTTAGCGACGACGCCGACTCGGGTGAGAGATAGCCCGCGAGCGTCTCTTCAACCCGGGGCATCGCCGCATAACCGTGCTGTCTCAGCCCCACTATATTGCTATAGACAGATGTTTGTGGGCTGAATACACAATGTTGCACGGGCCTCCTCCACGACCTCGACACCTCAGTGTCGCGGTCCGGGAAGAAAGGCAAACCCCGACGCTGGGGTAGCGACCGAGCGGGCAGAAAGCGCTCATCCAACTTGCTCTTAGGTCTAGACTCTGCCCGCTCTGCTGACCAATCGATTTTTAATTTGGCAACAGCCCTGGTCACTACCTCTAGGAGCTCCTCATATGCTGGGGAAGAGGATGGCGGGTCCTCCTCCCCAGCCTCGACACTCACCACATCAACCTCCTTGGAGGAAGAGAGATGAAGCGCCGGTGCCTCTCTCTGGGGGGAAGAAACCGCTACGCGTGCTTCCGCCGCCTGAGAAGAGACACTGGGGCTGGCGGGTAAAGGGCGAGATAAGGCTGGGCCCGTCTCAACCCCCTCCGCCAGCTCCATTTGCGAACCCCACGACAAAAGCCGGCGCTGTGCCTCAGCAGCAGCAGGACCCGACCCGCGAGGAACGCTCGCCGAGGCACCCTCCTCGAAGAGTGCCCGGCGAGATCTCAACACTCTGAGGGTTAATTTCTCGCAATGCACGCAGACAGCTCCCTCGAAAGCTGCCTGGGCATGCTCAACCCCCAGACAAACGACACACATGTCATGTGTGTCCCCGTCCGGGATGTATCTGGGACAGGGATGCACACATTTCCTGTATCGTTTCTCATCCGCCATTATAACTGTCTTATTTATATATATATATATATATATATATATGGTGTAACTGCCGCTCTTGTCCTCAGACGAAGAGTTTTGTCTTTTTTAGATAATAAAGAGACAAACAACACCAAATAAGACAGACAAGATAACATAGAGCGCTTTGTTGAAGACACAGAATTCCGATGCGTTATCACGCAGCGTCTCGTTCCCTATTCAGGGAACCAGGGTTACATCTGTAACCCGAGACGATTTCTCCACTGACGACCCCTCAAAAGTAGCTGTATATTCTGACAAAATACTTATTTTCAAAGTGACATTTAAATGACAAATATTTCACTGTATCTGCTGCTGTTTCTGACATCCATCAACTCATGCAGCAATAGTTCAAAAAAGTATTTGGGACTGTGTGACTCTTCTGCTGCTTTCCAGTTTAGTTCCAATTGGATGACAAAATAAGATTATTTTATGTTTGGAGTCGAAGTAAAACAACTCCTAACATAAAATAATCTTATTTTGTTGGCTTTGTGGGTATTTGTATGACATAAAACATGAGCATGGATATGAACATGAATTTCCTTGAATTTCAGATTTTTGAAGGGAAAATGCACAAGTTAAACCAGTTTACAAGACTGAATAAGAATTTAGCTGCTGAAGAGCCGTCATACCTGTGTTTGCGTAGCCTAGAGTTGTTAGTTGTTAAAGTGATGGGTTGATCACAAATGATTAGTTTATTTTAATCTTTAATATGTCTCTGGAACAATGAGTCATCTCAGAGTGTTTCGGAATTTTACTGCAACAACTAACATCTCTAGGCTACACAACTACAGGTATGACAGCACTTCAGCAGCTAAATTCTTATTCAGTCTTGTAAACTGGTCTAACTTGTAGGCAACTTGTGCGTTTCCTCTTCAAAAACCTGATATTCAAGAAAAATTCATGTTCATATCCTTGCTTATATTTTATGTCATACAAACACCCATCAAGGCAACAAAATAAGATCATTTTATGTTTGGAGTTGAAATAATAGTGAGTCTGCTAATTATAATGTACTATACGTTAAACTAGTAACCACTGATTATATCAAATCAAAAGTACGAGATATTCATTTCTGTCCTGTTGGAAAAAGAATAATGAAATGGTATCTCTCCTGGAGACACCTGACTTTAACTGATCATACAGCAAGGGTTTTTTTGTATATGAAAGACAACACAGGATAAAAGGGCAATTCAAGTACTTTCTGTTTCTGAAGTCTTTTAGCTGTGTGACATGACAGAATAAATCAAGCTCTACTTACAGCCAGTTAAATGACATCTAATAGTATTCCAGAGTTGAAAACTACTGAACAAGCTCTTACATTACATCCATCACTTACCTTTGAGTGAATATCAGCTGTGATAGCTAACTTCTGTGTGTCTGAATAAATTTGTTTGAAGAAGCTTCCAGTTCATCTGTTTTATTTAGTTTCACCTTCACTGAATTCTTACTCTCAGCTGCAGTGATGTCATAGCCCCTCCCACAGTCATGAATATGGAACAGTTTCTAATTCATCCCTGCTGAGTGTGCAAACACTTTAACGTCATAGTTGGGTAAACTTTTATAGCGGTGAATGAGAGACACACATATATATATATATATATATATATATATATATATATATAATATATATATATAAACATTATATATATTTTATAAAGAAACAATAATACTGTTTTCACAACTTTTGTCACGTATGGCACAGAGACAAGAAGGTAGATCCATATGCAGCTTTAATTAGGTAATCCAGAAACGTAATCCAAAACAGGCAAGGTTCAAATTCCACAGAAACAGTCCATACAAAAACAAGAAAAACACAAAGCAAACCAAAACAGAGAAACCAGAACCATACATGAAAACACCATAATAAAAGCAGAAACAAACCAGGTATAAATAGACAAACACTAATGAACAAACACAAAACAGCTGGGTGCAATAAAATGGGATAATGAGTCTGGGAAGTGAGTTATGGGAAATTAAGTCCAAGAGTGAAAACAAGAGTCCGGGTTGGAGTGCCCTCTAGTGGCTGATTATGGCACTCCCACTAGTGATCATGACAACTTTCAAAACGAGGGAAAAAATAGAGAGTGATTGATAACGGAAGTCAGAAGAGAGAAAGATATATTTTTTTTACCTTCACTCCCACAGCCGCTGTATTAGAAACACCCTCACAGCAGCATTAAAGGCCCACTGAAGTGTGTTGGAACACGCAGCATTATTCACTGTGTTGACGTAATTTCACCTGAAACAGGAAGACAGGGCGGGACATATCAAACAGCCCAGCCCATTTTTAAAATAGACAATAGCGTTTCGTTCATACCACAGCTAGGCCAGAGCCATTAAACTTGGTAAAACCTCTGTTTCCTTCTAATGTCTAACCGTTTCTCCTCCTAATATATCACTTTAACACAGCATTCTGTGCAGAATTCAAATGGGTCGGATACCTTTTGTGGTCTGAGCCAACTCGCGGTTGTTAATCACAGGGGTTAAGAAACAGTAGCGCGTCGAGATTTATATTATTGAGGAGTTAGGTGTAAACTTTACTGAGGGTGAGTTCACACTTGTAGTTCAGTTCGTTTGGTTCATTTGGTCCGGACCAAAAAAGAAAAAAAAAAAAAACATTTATTTCTGGTCCGATTAGCGTTCAGGTTGGCAATTTTATCTCCGAACCAAAAGATACTGAACCTAAAGGCACAGGTATACATTCACAACCTGATTTTATGACGTATTGCCTATTTTGAGACAGAACTTACTGATCCAAAACAATGCTGTGTGCTGAGGTAAATGCGCTCGTTGTGTGTGTGTAGCCTGCATATAATGGTATTTTGGGAACTCTGATGCCTGTCATGGGCAAACTCAAACTATGAGGTGAAGATTCTGCGTGAAGATTCTGTCCTTTTTAGGCTCTCATCTTCCTGTTTTTAGTTCGTTTACATGTCTTTGGTCCGTGTTGCGTTCATATATCATTCGAACTTCACCAGAGGTCGTTTGAAAGCGAACTGAGACCCATCTTTTCAGCGGTCTCGGTCCACTTGTTTGGTGCGCTCCAGGGTTCGGATGGCAGCGTTCACATGTTTAAATGAACTGCACTAACTGAGCAATCACACCAGGGTTCGTTTTAATCAAACCAAAAATGCTGAGTGTGAACACACCCTGAGTTTTGTCGCAAGTCATGGCGTGGACTTGGATTCTTTCACGATGCGGGCACATTGGTCTCCCGCATGCATTCAGTCATTACAGGTCTGATCCAGTCCAGAACTGGACGTTAAGTCCATGTAGGTTTATGCAGCAGATTATGGGTCTGATGGCAGCAGCGCCCCCTGTGGTTCAGCTGGGCCTGCTCCACATGAGACCATTTCAGTGGTGGTTCAAGATCCAAGAGATCTCACCTCACTGCCACCCTTTGCACGTGATTAAAAAGTGGACATTTGTGTTGTTCGTGGCCCTGTGCTGACCCACTCAGATATGGTTTCAGACAGACCTGTTGACTCAGACCCAGGGTATGATTTGACCCCTCATCTGGACTTGTGGAGACTGTGGGTGTGGCCCCTGAATAGGGCGCAGTAATGTGTTCTGGTCTCTTGAGATTAAAGATACTATTCTTTACTTTAGGGCCCCCTCCACGAGGTGCCTGTATGCTTTTAAGTGGAAGCTTTTGCCTCTTGGTGCAGGCAATGTGATCTGGATCCAGTTCATTGCCCTGTCGGTTCAATACTCGAGGTCTTGCAGAGACGTTTTTTGGTAAGAGCAGTCCCAACCACTCTAAGGTTTATGTGGCAGCTGTATCGGCTGAGGAGGTTCAGATGCTGCAAGGGACGAGATGGTTTAGGCCTTTCCGCCCTGTATGAGTACCCTCATGTGACCTTTCTGTTGTCCTGGAGTGTTTAACAGCTGACCCCTTGAGCCATTGGAGTCAGTGTCACAGAAGTTCTTTACTCTCAAGACAGTTCTTCTGATGGCTCTATCCTCTCTTAAGAGAATAGGGGATCTACAGGCGGTTCCGGGCTGCCAGGTTTTATCTGCTTGAGCAGACACTTTCCACTGTCTTCTAGCTACTCTCAGGTGTGTGAAGGCATTATGGTATATCGTTCCCATAGCGACGGTCTTGCAGTGTCGAGAGAACCTATGAAAGGGAACGTCTTGGTTACGTATGTAACCTTGGTTCCCTGAATATGGAACGAGACACTGTGACACCGGCCGTTCCCCTACCTTCCGAGTAGTAGCTTCCTTCGTCCTAAAAAATCTGATGAAATGGTGCCTAGCACGCCGATGTAACTCCCTGAGGTCTGAAAACGCGCCTGCGCGTTTTGCAGGATTTTTTTCACATTGCAGCAAAACAGACTTAAAATACTCCGTAATTTCTTGTCATAGCGACATAAGTAATATATCAATTGAAAACAATAGACTTTTTCTTTATTTGTGTACCTCAGGTAAAAAACAAGTTGTGCTTTTGTAAAATAAAGAAAACTAACATAATGCGTGATCTCTCGTCTCCCTCTGAGAGTCCAATGATAGTTCTCAGAAAATGAACTGTAACTTATGAATACTAATGACAAAAAAATGACACTTATGTCTAAAGAAACGTTGAAAATGTCCGGTTTTAAATCGTGTAAGTCAAATCGAAAACAAAACATTCTGTGGTTATGTATCTGTAAAAAAGAGAGCAATGTCAGAAGTCCGTGATTCAGCTCATTATCCGCTTAATGCGGCCACGCCCACGGAGGGAGGCGCTATTCAGAGGCAAATTCAGAGGCAAAAACTTGTATGCATGTCTCAATCGTGTATTTATTGTCTTGAAAAGTGTTTATTTGGATGTTAAAGCCATGGTTATGATCTCTAGAAGACATGCCGTTAGTTCCTAGTTCCTTTTTTCTTTATATGAATTTGTGGCCTGAAGGTGTACAGGAGCGCCCTCCGGCTGCAAGTATGAATTGAAAACACAGTATCCGCACCATAGTGATGACAATAATATTGAATAAATATTACTCCTCAGGTATAGAAAATGACATAAATTAATAGAATCCATCAATATTCTCCAAATGTGCCTTATTTTAAGCTAAAAGACTATATGAAATGCCATAGAGATAACAAATTGTTCAGACACTTTGCATCACGATACATATATTTTAAAGATTAATAGAATACCATTATTTTAAATGTATAATATTTCACAGTATTGCTGTTTGATGACTGAGACATTATACAGAGGTTTTTTCACAGCCTACCTGACTGAAAGGCCTCATTAATATGCAAGTCATTTCAGGCCATTATTATGGATTCTTTTGTCTTCTCAGGTGTAAATGGCCCATTATTCATGCAGATCACGCCTCCACGCATACTGTGTTTCCTGACAAAAAGTGTCTTACAAAAACTAAATCAATATATTGTTTTATATGAAGGAGTAGGCAACATAATTTTTACATCAAGCAAAACTCTAGTCTACAACCTCCAATACCCAGAAGTCTTGAACACAGATTTAATATACTTTTTTTGTCCTTATTTCAGTGACTTAAGTTTTTTGTTTTTTCAATAACCACGCATAAACATTATTCCTTCAAAAATACAAACATGTACATACATGTTCCTCACATATTATGTAGCCTAGCTTTTGCTGAATACAGTGTAATGACACTTTTGTCATTTATATGTTTATGAACAACTGAAAAAAGCACAAATGTCAGGGCATGTCAAAACTTCTCCAGGCCCCAAATCAGCCTCAGACTCCAGAGGGTTAAGTATATGTGACATATTCAAATCAAATTGGTGTGATGGTACAAGGGCTTCAGACATTCGTCACACCAAAGGTGTTCCCATAGCAATGGTCTCACAGTGTCTTGTTCCCTATTCAGGGAACCAAGGTTACATATGTAACCATGATGTTTCTTTGTGACTTTGTGATGCAACATCCTATCTTAATACGCCACCTTGTAGCCTTGCTCAAATTTCTCTTCAAATTCAAGTTCCTTACCAGCTTATATCTCCACCTTCTGTACGTCACAACTCCTCTGCTTAGATTCTACCTGCAACCTCATCTGCTATTCTTAATCTGCCACAAGCCTCATTTCAAGCCTCCCATGTTCCAACATTGTCAGCTCCTGTGCTTCAGTCAGCTGTGTCCCAACCTTTGGGTCTATTAGCTGCGGTTCCTTATCAGCCTGTTTCGTCAGCATATTTGCCTAGTAGTATTCAACCTGCAATTGTGGCATCACCCTCACTGGTCACTTAAGCATCTGTATCAAATATTCCTCAACATCCAAGTTTGCAACCTTTAACAGTGTCCTCTCAGACCTTCTCGGTTTCATCAACATCAAGTGTTTCCTGCTACAGCCCCTCTGTTCGCCACCTCAGCACCTTACAGACTGAATCCCAGAGAGACTGAACAGTATAAGTATCATGTCTTGCTGGACCATTTGAAAGTGTATCAAGCTAAAAGACTTGCACTGGCTTATGTTCATACTCCTCAACCTTATATTCAAGCAATTCAAGCTCTTGATGAATGTTATGGACAGCCAAGACAGCTTGCACTGAAAGAACTTTGTGCCATTCTAGAAATACCAGCTCTTTGTTCTGGAGATGGTCAAGCATTGGATCAGTTCTCTTTGCGTATCCAAGCACTTGTAGGACTACTCCAATCTATGGGCCATGATGGTCTTTCTGAGCTCATCTATGGCTCTCATGTTGAGAGACTTTTGGAAAAGCTACCTAGTGAACAGTTTTGTGAATTCAAGATGTCTATGAAAAGAGTCAATCAGGGTCCATTCTCTTACAATCTTTTAGAGTTTTCTGACTGGCTTCAAATTGAGTCTCGCTGTCAGCCAAAGGGATTTTGACTGCCTTCAGCTGATAGACAGAGGCAGGCATCTCATTCAGTTAAAGTTACAACAGTTCTTCATGGTGTAAATTCTCATAAAGGGGACTTCCATTTGGCAGTGGATTTGCAACTTGAGAAACACTTGTAATCTCTGCAATGGCAGTGACCTTGACAAATGAGGATAAAACTTTGGATACTTACACCATATTAGATGAGGGATCTGAACAAACAGTCATCTTGCACCCAGCAGTTCAACAGTTGTGCTTGAAGGGTGAACCAGAGAGGTTTACATTGAGAACAGTATGTCAAGATGTTAAAACTCTAGAGCAGTGGTTGCCAACCACGTCGATCACGATCGACTTGTCGATCTTTATCACTGTTCCAGTAGCTCACGAAAAGCAACAGAAATATGAGTACAAAAACACATTACATTTCTCCAGTCTTTGTACTGAATTTTTGTATTTATTTTTATGTTATTTTCGGGAGCTACTGGGACAGTGATAAAGGTGAATAGCCCACATCATGTCTGAATCTGTAAACGGCCGTTAACAAAAGGCCAGAGACAATTCTAGCAGGCAGAGCAGCTCACTGTTCACGATGCTCGAAATATAGGAAGAAAATATAATATTGAATTGGGGGTGAGGGCTTATATGAATGCATCTCTAAAAGGAGATCAGTCTTCAGAAAGATTTCGATGGCAATGGAATTTTAATTTCCTCTTACCCCAGAATAAAGTAGCTAATTATTAGCGCATTTCAGCTTTGTTTACAGCGGTAACCAAGGAAACGCTGTATCACTGCTGCTCCATAAGCGCCACCTGCTGTCAGAGAGTGAATTTACGTCCCATGCAGCCTGCTGTTTTTGTTTCATGCTTTTTTGTGTGTGTAGCATTTATAATTTCACAAAGATAAAGTCAGACCGTTCTGTTTTTGCTTTAAATCTTGAAATTAAATCTAATTCAAATAAAAAACAACTGCTCATGCAACGTGCGTAGCATCTTTGTTTGGATTGTGATTAAAAAGCAGTGGTTCCCTCTAATTTGAAATGGCTATGTATTTTTGTTTATTATAATAATATTAATATTAAATATCTGCAACCAGTATCAGAATCGGCCAATTTGTTTGTAAAAATAAATAAATCAGAATCTACATTGGCCACGAAAAAAATTCTAAATACAATCTGGGCTGTCTTTTTCTATCAAGTAGATCTTGTCTTTCAAAAAGGTCAAGGTCAGGGATCTTGGGCTTAAAAAGGTTGGTGACCACTGCTCTAGAGCAGTGTTTCTCAACTCCAGTCCTCGGACCCACTGCTCTGCACATTTTGTATGTATCCCTTATTTAACACACCTGATTTAGATCATCAGCTCATTAGGAGAGTCTGCATGAACTGAATTGAGTGTGTCAGATAAGAGAGACATACAAAATGTGCAGAGCAGTGGGTCCCGAGGACTGGAGTTGAGAACCACTGCTCTAGAGGGTGCAGCAGAATTAAGTTTCACCATAATTCCTGCATGGAACCCAGTTCCCCTTCATCCAAGAAGTCCAGTGTTAAACCTGGGACCTCAAGTTCTCCTCTTCCAATGGAAACAAGTATCTTCTTGAAGCCAAGTTCTTACCCTGAGAAACCTAGTGTTCCTATGGAACCCAGTTCGTCCCTCCCATCTGAGGAACCCAGTTTTAACTCCTGTCATTTCAAAGTGTTAAACGGAACAAGGGTGCCTGAGATTCAGCAACTTACTCAGGGGCAAGAGTGGCATTATGTTAAGTCTGCAAATAATCTAGCTGATGACATAATCAGGGAAAAAACTGTCAGAACTTTATTAGGCCAAATCGACGGAGCCCAGGTCGTCCTTTCTTGTTAAAAATCACTAGACTTTTGGCCTACTAGACCACTAATGGAACCTTCAGATGATCATGGATAGTTTCATAAACCCCACTTTTGTGGTGTTACTTTGTCGACCCATTGTTTCTTCCTGATTCTAGTCAGTTTTCTACCTTCCAAGACCTGTTGATGGCTATTGTACCATTTATTCATGGGGCGGTTGATAAGAATGGAACTCCTTCAGCTGATACTTACTGTGAGGCTGAAATAACTGTTTTGAGCAAGGCACAGAGTGAATCATTCAAGAATGAGATTACATGTCTAAAAATTGGATGATATCTCTCATTATCAAGCAGTCTGTTGTCATTGTCTCCAGAACTAGAACTAGTAACTGGGCTTGTTCATGTTGGAGGAAGGCTTCAACAAAGTTGCAAAGTTGTAATATTCCTTGAACACTATTCATTCTATTACATTAAATATTGACTCTGTTGTAATGATTCTTGATCCCCAGCTCCTTCATTCTACTTGGCCAATAGGTAATCACTGTACTTCATCCTAGTAAGGATGGTCGAGTTAGGACTGCTGAGGTTTAAGTGAAAGGCAAAAGGTACATTTAGACCTGTTCCTATTCCTGCTTATGTTAATTCCTGTTAAGAATTTTATTTTGTGTATTGATTTAATTTTGCAAATTTGTTATGCAAATGATTGAAATAAAGATTATTTTGTCTTTATTTGGAAGTTTATTTTTGGTTTATTTTCTTAATATTCCCCAAACCTTTCTTGTTCAATCCTAGCTCCTCCCTAATTAGTTGCTCATTGACTAGTATACGCCCTCTCTTAATTAGCCAATCACTAAAGCCATGTACTGAGTCCTGATTTATAAATGCCTGTAGCAAAGCATGATAAACTGTGAGTTTTCGGAGCTGCCTAATGCTTGTAACGTGTGCGTATTCATGAGCGATGTAAGTTTGTTTCCTTTGGATTTCATATATTGTATTTGACTGTTAATTTGTGTGGCCTGTTTTCATTTTAAGTGTTTGTATTTCTATTCTTGTTTAGACCACACACACATACATATCTACTCCTATTCATATGATTATTCATTATGAATCCAATGGAATAATATCCCTTATCCGTTAAAGCCCAAACTCCTTTTACATAACCCTTTAATGATTAAATTATTTCACAGCATGAACGACCATTTTGTCACAATTCATAATTAATTTATTTTCCCTGTTACACAAGTCACCAACAGGATTTAAAACATGGAGGCTCTTTATTGGTCTGTTCTAATGTTAATAATAATATGTAATATGCAGGGGTTAAATTGGGCCGGGGCCGTCCGGGGCCGAGCCCCGGCACATAGGCTTACCAGAGCTTGACAAGTTGACATAGGCTACATTTGTCCGGAACTGTGGGACAAGTGGATTTTTTGATGTGAAAAAGAATTTTACTTGCCTGACCAGATAAGTAGCTTGATTAAAATGTCAATAACAACCAAAATGCCAGAATGATTCATTTATATTAAGTGGCGATTGATAGTGGATAGTAATATATGTATATTGGCGGTGACAGCCTATTGCGCTGTTGAGGCTCACGTAACCTCTTGAGGAGAGTTCAAAACAAATGATCTCTGCTCACACAAAGAAACTCAGTTATCATGTTGCAATAAAAATTCAATGTGTGGGGTTTTTATAGCTAGCTATTTACGACATATGATAAAGTTAAGCATCACCTGACCGAAAGTGCTGAATTCCTGAATATCACCTTGATTGAAATTGCCACTAATTTCATACAACAGTTCAATAAACAAGTAGTTAATATTAATCACTTACGTTTTAGGTGCAATATCGCCTGTTTATGTTCTATTGTAGCAGCGAAAATAGTTCCAAACAAAGCAGAACCAGCGCATCTTGCAGCTACGATCAGCCGTTTCTAATGATTCAGCGCTTTGAACGAATCGGTTGAGTGAAGATTCAATGTCCCAATCATGAACAACTGCTTCATTCTTGATTCATCCTTTTGGATGAATCGTTTGAATAAATGACTCAGTGGCTCACTCATTAAGACGTTCACTTGCTGCCATCTATTGGCGGTTTAATTTCATGTTTAAAAGTATAAATTTACCACCAACGTTTCTTATTTGTACATTCAAAAATATTTAAAGAATCTCAACATTATAGAATGCAGTTGTACTTTTTCAGTGTAAATTATTTAATTTGGTAACAGCCCTATAGCGTCTTACTATTTTAATTTATCAAATGTAAGAATATGAAATGATGAAACATAAATGTAATTGTTGGGAGGGGGAAATGCCCTTTATAAAGGTTATTATTATTATTATTATTATTAATTAAGGAATTATTATTATTATTATTATTATTACAATGTAAGGAACATTAATAAAATACCCCCAGGGTAAATAACATAAATATGCAGATTTAAATATGTCACTGCTGATAAAACACTGATGAGAATGTTGCTTGTTTCAGAATAAATTATATTCACAACACACACACACAAAAACTATTTTTTTTCCCAGGCAAGCTAGTTTTTTACTCTGACAAGTAAATGACCAATTTAGTTATGCAAAGGACAAGCACAAAACCAGGCTTAATGTCGAACTCTGTATTTTGTATTTATATTCTCTCCTTTAATGGTAGCATCGCTCTTATATGTGATACTGATACAAAGGAGAAGGCACAGGCCTACAGAAAGATTTTATTGTCATCAGATGTATCTTTGCACACTACCAGCATCTATAGAATGATTTTGATCAGCATTTTATTGTTCATAGCAGAGACCTCTCTCAACTTGTTATATTTTAGTTTGTCAATTGATATGATTTTGTAGTCTTTGCATACACATGCACCCTCGAAAGCCTGAAACCAGAGAGCCCCCCCACATAACAAATCCCAATTTAACCCCTGGTAATATGTGAGGAGATGTTAATGAAAATTAATCATTCTCCATTGTGTATTTACATGTTAATTAGCAAGCAATTTAACTTACAAGCAATATAATATAATTGAACACTTGTCTTTATTCAGATGGTTATTCCAATATAAACCAAGAATCGCAGCATTTTAAAAGTAATTTCAAGAAGACCGCTGGAGTGGAGAGAAAAAAAAAATTGTTACAGTTGTAGAAGTTTAGAATATTATGCAGAATTTCACCATTTCATATATAATCAGATTAAGTAAAAGTCATTATTTATAGAAATGAGCTTGCTTCCATGCATCTTTCTCCATTATTAGTAATGTAAATATACTGTAACAAATATATGATGTATATCAACGCCACAGGGCTTCATTACTTTGAATTATCCATGTGATCAGTGTGCAGATTTATTTTTGTTTTGCAAATTCTAATCATCTAAAAACAGCACATGCATAGATAATCTTTCCAGATTTCATATTTATGGGGAAATTCTTTGTTAATTTTATCTGACAGGTGTGATGATCAGTGGCTTTGAGTTTTTACCTTCATCATTATCACATGGGCTAAAATATGGATAGAGTTTGTCAGTGAAAGTCTGACCAGTGAAAGAGTAGATATGAGATCTGGAGTCCACATCATAAAAAGAGACCAGACCCTCCTCATAATCCACAAACACTCCCACCTTCTCAGGTTTCACTCTCAGAGATAAAGAGACAGATGGATCATCACGAGCTGAATATTGATTCCCATTCCTCAGAATCACAGTCCAGACTCCATTCACAGGACTCAGTCTGATCTGCCCCTTCCTGTTAATGGATTCTCTGGCCACTCCTAAATCCCACCCAATCTTCACCTCCACCTCATTGTAAAATTTCCCTGAATTGAATCCCTCCTTTGCCAGAACACAAACAGTGAAATCAAATCTCTTTGGGGTTTCAAAGACTTTCTGCCTATTGTCTCTATGTCTGACTTTTTTTCCATCATCAGACAGGATGAGATATCGATTCGCTGTATCAGGATCCAGAGTCACATAAAACTCACAAATATTTCATTATACAGTCATGTCCAGAATTATTGGCACCCTTCTTAAATATTATCAAAGATGGATGTAAAAATAAATATGAATTGTTTATCCTTTTGATCCTTCATTCAAATTATTTGTTAAAAAAAAAAAAAAAAATCTAACATTTTATGAAATAAATGTTTTTTCTCCAAAACACACTGGCCACAATTATTGTAATTTTTTAATGAGTAAAATATCTCTGAAGTATATTCCCATGTCTACAGTTTTTAGTTTTTAATAAAAGAAAAAAAGGATTAACAATGCAGATTTATTTTCACAACTGCCTTTGCTCATATTTACCAATATTTATTGCCAATAATTCTGATCGTGATTATAATTGATGTTTGTCAGTGACTGATTTTTTTTTTTTTTTTAGGGCCTAAATATAGCCTACAGGGTGGTTGTTGTTGTTGTTGCTGCACTTGTACACATTGTTTTGTGATGCGTCTCTAAGCACCTTTACCTTATTTTTATTATTCTCAGGTTAGGTAAGTCAAATCTGACCTAAATTATAAGCATTTTAAAAATACTTACAATCAGACAGAAGACTTCTCCGTAGTCTGTTCAGGCTCAACGACTTAACTAAACTCAGCCTCATGTGGCATTAATTTGTTTATTTATTATATTAGTATTACTAGCATTACATATATTCTACTAACATTCTATACAAGTAATTAAATAAAGTATATGTATTAAAAGTTCTTCAGTCAAGGCAATATCAGCAATGGAGGCATCATCAGCTGGTTCTGGTGTCGGAGACGCAGCCTCAGGTGTGAAGCAGCCCCTCCTGTTCTCTTCATGGTCCAGCCTTTTATAGATTATCTGACCACTTGATGTCATCTTCTTGGGAATTCCCCTCATATGTCTATATATAGAGGCTTTGTTTCTTTCTGGACTCTTCTCCTCTGCTGCGTCCTGTGCTTCGTCTGCAACACATCACTTCAGGGTAATACCTGCTTTTCTATCTAATACATGTTTTTTCCTCTCTAATCTACTAACATGTTACTAACAAATGCATTATAATTCCATTTTTGTGATTCATTCTTTGATAAGTGATTAATACATGCTTTAATAAAGATGTTACAATACCAGTTGTCTTTCATTCTTTAATACAAACATCTGTTGTTGGGGTTTCTCTTTTTTTCTTACATTCTTTGATGTAAAAAATTATTTTGTTATTCCATTTCTCACACATAATTTCCAACAAAGCTGTCTCTGTCATAAATTGTTTACATGAATAACTATCACTCCAATTCTTTCACTGTTTACCCATAAACAAGTTATCTATATATCTCTTATAATAGCTGTACTTCATAAACAGCTAACTTCTGTTTATCTTCAAATCTCCGTTGTTTTGTCATTATTATTCTTTATAAGCAGAAGAGGTTCAAGTAGCCTAGAAAAGTTGCATTCCCTAATGAAGCAGGGTGTGGCTAATATCAACAACATTTTGTCTATCACATAATAATTTCTTTATAATCGTAAGTAAAATGTACTTGATTGTGGTTTGTGCAAATTGTTTTTTTTTTTTTTATTTACATATTCTGAAAACATCACATCCATATTTAATCTTTTCAGATTTGATGTTTTTTGTTTGTTTCAGTTGACAGGTGTGATGATCAGAGGCTTTGAGTTTTCACCTTCATCATTAAGGCATGGGCTGAAAAATGGATAGAGTTTGTCAGTGAAAGTCTGACCAGTGAAAGAGTAGATATGAGATCTGGAGTCCACGTCATAAAAAGAGACCAGACCCTCCTCATAATCCACAAACACTCCCACCTTCTCAGGTTTCACTCTCAGAGATAAAGAGACAAATGGACTTTCAGCAGCTTCATATTGATTCTCATTCCTCAGCCACACAGTCCAGTATCCATCCTCAGGACTCAGTGTGATTGACCCCTTCCTGTTAATGGATTCTCTGGCCACTCCTAAACTCCACTCAGTCTTTCCCTTCACCTGCACCTCATAGTAAAATCTCCCTGAACTGAATCCCTGCTTTGCCAGAACACAAGGACTCTCATCAAATCTCTTTGGGTTTTCTGGGACGTCCTGCTCAATGTCTCCTTCACTGACTTGTTTTCCATCATCAGACAGGATGAGATATGGATTCGCTGTATCAGGATCCAGAGTCACATCCACTGAGAGAGATCAGACATTATCAATCAACTTCAGAACAAACACTTTCAGATGTACAGTATGTAATACAGTGTATTTTTGTATTTATATTGAAGAAAATGGTGTCAGTCACTGTACCTGCAAACTTCGGCACAAACTTCAACTCTGTGAACACAGATGATAATATAATGATGAATTATTATAATTTCAGGTTAACAGTGAGTTTCTCTCTATTAAGAATGTAGTGATTTCTGGTTGTTTATACATGGATAGTTATGTCATGTTGCCTATACGTCTCTAAAGTAAGTGATAGATATTCTTATCAGCCTGACTTTTCTTTCCCTGTTTCTCCCTGTTTTCCCTCACCTGGTCTTCATGGATGCAAGGGTAGAACGGAGACTAGTTGTTATGTATCTGGTTTTAATGTACACAATGTATATATGTGTGTGTGTTTCTTGGAAAGCAGCCAAGAAAGGGTCCCTGCTTTTTAGGCCTTACTGGAGCCCAAGGCAGGCAGGGGCACTGGACCAGATGTTGACCATATTTAGACTTGTTTTTTCTATATGTACCACATTCCTATATCATGAAAGTATATTCTCATTGGACAATTGTTACACCACCCCCTGAACATGGATAAAAGCCATGTACTGAAGTAAGTCTGGGAGGAGGTTTTGTGAACGGATTGGCTTCATGTTCATGACTCTTTCCCATAGGCCTATGCATTCAATGAGTGAAAAAGACAAACTGAGAATGAGGCACGAATCGGGACAATAAATGTAAGATTAAATAACCTTGCAGTAAGTTAAAGTAATACTGCAGTAACTGGTTATGGCATAAGTTAAAGTTTGGATTTAACTTCACATAGACTAGGTTTAGTAAGTGATTTTATCATAGCAGTTTAATGCTAACATTGCAAGTTTAAGTTATATTGTGGTTATGTTTTTGAAACATTGTGAACGTTTGCAGACAGATAAATAATTGTGATGACCAGCAGCAGGTCACCAATGTTTTTATTGGTTACACTTTATTTTAAGTGTCTTTGTTACACTGTCATTAAACATTTGTGCTGAGTAATATTAAGAAACTACATGTTCTTACTGTAAGGTTAGGATTAGGGTTTGGTTAGGATTAGTTGCAGCATGTAATTATACATCATTTATAGTTATTACTATACTAACTACATGTAACAATGACACTATAAAATAAAGTGTTACCCTTTAATCACATATAGTCCTTGAAAATGTACTTTCTTAGATAGTTACTAACAAAAATATCTATTCACTGTATTTGATATTCACATACCAGTTTGACTGAGTTTTTCATATAGTTTCCCATCTAGAGTTTTCCTCAGTTCAGTCACAGCTCTTTTCAGAGAGTTCACATTCACATCAGAGTCAATCCGGATCTCAGTCCAGTTCTTGGTGTGTGGACGACTGGACAGGGATGAGCACATCTACAGCAGGAGAGAGAGATGTCACACTTATTCTGTTATCTTGTCTTAGTTTCATTTTCATTAACTTTTAGTTTGCTCAACATTGTTTCCTGTTTCCTTTGTTTGTTACTATGGTTACTGATTAATTTGATCACAGCTTGTATTCTGTTCATTATCTGTGTAGATTTAAGTTCCTGTGAGTTCTCGTTTCACTGTCAGTTATTGTTTGTGTAACGCTTGTGCTTAGACACACTGTCTCGTGGACTTTGACTATCTGAGTTTGTTTTCTTAATAAAACATTTTGTTTTAGGAATCCCTTGACTCATCTTCATCTTTGGACTTTTAGTAGCATGACAAGAGGACTGTTAAATGTGTTATTTTTATGTTTTTAAAGAAGTTAATTCAATAATTTTTTTTACGCAGGATCTTTCTAACACAATTGAGGCAAGACACTCCAGATTAATAGTGTAAAATATCCAAAGTATGGATAATACCGTACCTCCCCCAGTTGATTGATTACTTTAACAATTTCTAATATTTTCTGTATTAAAACGTGTACTGAATAAATGATAAAGAGCCCTGTGCGGGACTGATTTCCTTAACCCGCACCCGCCCGCTCCCGCTGAATATCTGACCAGGACCGCCCGCTCCCGCAACCCGCGTGTTCCACTCCCGCCCGCGCCCGCAAAGTTTGTGTCCAAACCCGCCCGCTCCCGCGGACTTTCTCTCAGAGCTTGTAAAAAAAGGCCTAAACAAATTCTCTCAGACTAAATTCGTTCAAGTTAACATCCAGAATAACAGACTTTAAACATGATTGCGTTTAAATAAGATGCAGTAGCCTCAAAACCAAAGCACCACACGTGATAAAAAACATTGGGTATTTTTTTATTAGCGTTATAAAACATTAACCGTTAACAAAACCACAACTAGCGGCACCTCAGTTTTTAAACGCAGGCTACTGCATACACACTCACCGAACGATTAACTAAACAAGCAGTTTAAATAACAGTTTAAGTAAATAAGCCAAAGCACAATACGAAATAACTTTTACTTATTAAATAAACACATAATATACTTTAAACAAATTAAATACAAAACGAAATAAATAAAATAAATAGAATGCCTTGCTTAACAGGCTATTGCAAAGAAAATAAATAATACTAATAAATAAATAAAAATAACGTAGCCTACTTAAACAAATGAATGATCACTGGGATTTGCATTGCTTACTCCATATTACTATGAAGGGAAAGTATATTGCTGACTGACTGCGGTGCGTCTTTCTTCCATGATCCGCCCACACACACTGAATGCTCTCTCTGACGGTGCACTAGATCATGCGAGAATGCTCAAAATAAAACGCGCGAATTTTAAGAATTGTTTCCAAGTGTCTGACTTGTCTTGCTTTGCTTTTGTCAAGTAAAGAGCCGCTTTAATTTTCTTCTCAACTTCATTTGTCTCCGTTTCTATTACACGCCAAATCCCACCGTTTCCCGCGGGTCTCCCGCAAAGTTTTCTGACCGCCCACTCCCGCCCGCAGCAAAGGTAAAACCGCCCGCTCCCGCGAGATTTGCGTTGGGTCCCGCGGGTCCCGCGGGAGCCCAAACCCAATGCAGCCCTCACTGTAATATTGTACATGATGAGACAGATGTTCACAGACCTGTATGAGGTGGAGATGATCATCAGAGTGTGAGATCTGCTCCAGCTCAGTGTTTCTCTTCTTCAGCTCAGTGATTTCCTGCTGCAGCTCTTTAATGAGATCTTCAGCCTGTTTCTCTGCTTCTTTCTGCTGTTCCTCCATCATCTTGAGCAGCTCAGACTGACATCTCTCAATAGAGCGGATCAGATCAGTGAAGAGCTCAACACTGGAGGATTTCTCTTTCTCTGTGTTTCTCTGATAAATGAAAACAGGTAAAAGATGTATTTGTTTCTATATTATGTATTTACATATTATTTAAAGGGATTGTTCAACCCAAAATGCAAATTCTCTCATCATCAATTACCTGCATGTCACTTAAAATGCTTGATTTTCAGTGGAATACAAAATACACTCAAGTGTAATATACCAAGATTTGTGAACTATGGGAAAAATAATGTGTTTAGGAACATGAGGGTTACTAGATGATGGCAGAACTCTCAATTTAATTCAATGCCTTTATTAATTAGGTTGAAATATTATGATGCATAACATTTTTTGAGATATATTTTTTGGTAGGATAGTTAAACAGTAAGTGAAATGGGATAGGGGGATTGAAAAGGACCATGAGTCAGGAAATGAACTCTGATTGATCAAAGCACAAACCTTTCTCAGCTCTACTGAGTGTTTGATCTCTTGAATCTTCTTCATTCTGTCCTGGATCATCTGATGAACGTCAGTCTGTCTCTGAACCAGCTGATCCTACATACAGAGAAAAACATTTATCACTGAATTTATGTTTCCATCTTCTGACAGTCCTGTTTGATTTTTTTTTCTTTTTAAACCATTTAAAGACTATACGAATTCAAAATTATAGTTTTGAATTTTTTAATCCTGACAGATTTGCGAGTAACAAAAAGCTTTTATCAGAAGAAATGAAAGACCATTGGATTTGGGTCAGGTTCTTCAACATGTCAAGACACAGGAAAGAAAACTGTATTTCACAGTGAGTTTAAAGTGTTTTGTCTGTAACTCTTCACCTTCTTCTCTCGACTCTCCTCCTCTATAGGAACAGTGTTGTGAGTCCTGTGTTCTCCTTCAGTGCAGAACAGACAAACACACGTCTGATCATCTCTGCAGAACATCTCCAGAGGTCTCTCATGTTTCTGGCATATATAATCCTCCAGATTTTCCACAGCGTTGATGAGTTTGTGTTTCTTCAGACGTGGTACTCTGAGATGAGGCTCCAGATGATCATCACAGTAAGAGCTTTGACACGTCAGGCAGGACTTCACAGCTTTCTGCTTTCTTTCAGCACAGAAGTCACAGAACACCTCAGATTCTTCTCGTTTGCGCTTCTTCTTCAAGTGTTGCACAACCTCTCTGAGTGTTGTATTAATCTTGAGATCAGGTCTTCTGCTGAATCTTTCTTTACAGAACGGACAGAAGCAGTTCCGAGAGCTTGTCCAGCACTTGCTCAGGCAGGTTCTGCAGAAGTTGTGTCCACATGGAGTGGAGACTGGATCAGTGAACACTTCCAGACAGATGGAGCACTGGAGCTCATTATTTAGTGCTGAACCACTGGAGGATGCCATGACTGAAAAGATAAGTATGACAATTATATGGGAGCCACAGTACAGCAATTGTAACAGGTTTTTACAACATTTTAATGCCATCATAACAAGATATTTTATAAAAGACAACACATAAAATGAGTGGAAGTGTAATTTTTTAAGCAAATAACCTACTTAATAAACATGTTTAAACACCTGTTTAATGAAGTTTTTACTGAACTTTGTTTATTCTGTCTGCAGTTCATGTACTTCCTGTTTCTGATATGTGACATGAACACAAACTATAATTTTACCAACATTCTTACTGCTTCATGCTATTAAACTATGAACTTTCATTTTCATCACTTACCTGTGAATGAATATCAGATTTGATCGTTAATTTTAGAGTTTCTGAAGAAATGTTTTTAAGAAGCTTCCAGTTCATCTGTTTCGTTTCACTTTCACTGAAGTCTTTACACGCTCTATACACGTGGTGATATAGCTCCACCCATAAGCAAAAATATGAAACAATTCCTAATTAATCTCTGCTGAGTGTGTAAACATTGTAATAAATATATAGGCAGACTATATGTGTAGTTTTGTTTAGTTCCTTAATGCCCACTGTACGACCAGTGCACACGTCACGATCCTGAAGCGCGAATCTCAGACATTTAAAGTACACATGAAATCAAAATTGACCTTATTTATTTTGTTAGCTCAAATTGCTAGATTTGTGGTGAACAATTCATCCAATTCATCCATTTTTCAAATATGCTTGCGATATAGTGTGGAGTACTATTTGTTTGCTCTGAGTCTGGACGGTGTGTGAGGTTCAGATACTGAAGGAGCTGAAAACGATATGAAGGGTGTTGTGTCCATACTCCCAGTAGGTGGCGCTAATGCACTATTTTGTAGTCTGTGTTGAAGTTCTGTTAACGAAACGAAGCAGCAGCAGCCCACTTGTTGAAAGGAGTTCACATATTGCTCACAGACAGGGCCGGCGCAAGCTCAACTGCCGCTCTAGGCAAAACCCTGTTGTGCCGCCCCCACTTCAATTAAACTCGATCTTTGAGATGTGAAAGACTGGAGGTTTTGTTTATTGATTTATTAATAAACTTGCACTAATTTAAAAACATGTACAAGCATGTTTTCGGATTTTTTTTTTTCACTCTGCAATGTAAAAATAATCAGCACGTTACTAACTACAAATGCAAACACTTATGTTAAGAACATCTCCTGGAAGATTAAGGAGAATTCCTGGTGGGCCGCTGATAAATTGGGCGGCAGTAGCCTACTTCGACATAAAGACAGTTTACAGGACGTGCAAAGCAAGTCTCTAGTTCATTTTCAATGAGAGACACACGAAAGCCGCAAATCGGTGGTAGTTCTAGTAGCTAGTTGCGAAGCGACGGTGTGTAAGCGGTTCTCTGCACGCCCACAATCCCATCACGCGTGTGCACAGCTCTCCATTATGAATAGAGGTTATAATATATGGCATTTATAAATATTGTGCACACAAAGGTGAGCAACGTGACTCCTCCGCTTTCTCCGCTTTTGCAGGTTCACTATATCATTTTTAATACAATTCACCAAAAATATTACACTATTAACAGGCCTAAAAAAACACACACACAAAAAAAACACTATTTTGAAAAAATCACATTACAAAAATAAAACAATAAATATTAGATTAGATAAATAAAACAACATTTAACATATATTTGTAACATTTATTAATGAATTTAATATTTTTAAACTTGTAACTATTTTTTAATTTTTTGCATTTTAGACTCATTATAAGCACTAAGTAAGTTGCAAGTGTATTATTTATTTATTCATACCTGAGTGTACCATCACCACTTGATAAGACATGTGGAAATTTCTGCATTGGGGACGTTTAAACTGTCCGAAACAATCCCACCCTGTTATAAAACTCATAACCGTATTACTTTAATTTAACATGAATAGTTATGTTACTACCTTGAAAGTCGAAACAGATAATGATGTTTCTTTTGATAACTGATGATAATGGCGCTCTGCTCTGGTCCAGGTTAGCGGCGCGCGCGCGACCAAGTGTAGCAGTGACAGTGTAGCAGCACAGCACAGCCCCCTCTGTTGGTGAACATCATCACTACACGATTGCTCCGATAAACAACAGGCTGCTGTATGTTGGTCGGGCTTTTTTGCAATGTATTTGCGGGTTATTTTGAACGACCTATAAAACGGACATTTCCAGGGACAGCTCCATTCGTGGACGGAGCACCAAAACGGGGACGTCTGTTCACCACGTTCACAAACCACTGTTAATTTTAATAGAAAATAGGCCTACTGTATAAGGGAGCATGGCAGAAGGCGCGCAAAGAGTGCTCCCTCTGTAATAACTAAAAAGTTGTCATATCTCACAAAGTTCTGTTATAATAAATGAAGCTGTCACACATTGAATCTCTTATTTACATAATTCTAAATTTCTTAGTTTTTATGAGAGAATTTACTCATAGTCCACACACCGCTCACCGTTTTTTTTTTTTTTTTTTTTTTTGTTCAGTGATATGCCACTCTAGGTTGGGGCGGGTTTTGGTAGCCTACTCTACATAACTTTTTGATACGTGTAATAATTCCAAACAAATGTCCCAAAAATAAATAAATAATTAACTTAAAAACTAAATACCTCTCTTTTTTGCCGACATCACTGTGCTGCGGCTGCCTAGTTCGCCTATAGACCTTATGTAGCCCCGCCCCTTTTCAGCGCTGTGCTCGTTGTCTTTTGACTTCCGGCTTGTATTTCCACAGCGATCTTATGTATTTATGAATGAACGGCTCATTTTTAAAATCTTTCCGGTCTACTGACATTTGTTAAGACATCTGCTTTAAACATAACAATGCTCATGATAACTTTCATTAACTCTACAACAGGTAAATCCACTTCACCAGCTAATTATTCTTCAACAACTATGCCATAGAAATATACAGGGCTACCGCAAAAACGGAAGTTCAAAGACAATATTCTAAAGATGGCGGCGCGCTTGTTTCTCTGGAAAATAAGGTCTATAGGCACGCGCCGACCCTGCTCACAGATTCAGAAGAAATTTCATAGTATGAATATCATGTCTAAAAAGTAAACGTTTTAAATGAAGGAGACAATATATGTCAGTCCATGCTGGATATTAATAGTTTAATCACAGAAATGAAGAGAGAGAAGGCGTCACTGGAGGTAAAGTTGATGGAGAGAAACCACAAGCTGAACGGAGAGGTTTGTACAGGATAATTATTTATTTCATTCTATACCTTAATTACTGTTTGTGTTTGTCTTTACAGTATTTTATTTCGTTCTGCTTTCATAAATTGATTCGATTCTCACAATGCAAACTTCTAACTCAAAAAGTTGATGGAGAGAAACCACATTCAAGAACCCACTGACACAAGTGTTGAGGAACGTTTTGTTCCGGATAGAGGGATTGGGAATGCAGAGTGTCAGAAAGATCCCGTATTGGTAAGACTTTCAGTGTTTAACAGCATTTTATTTCAGCTGTGACGTGTTCATGCACTTTAGATTAGGGTGACCAGACGTCCC
Organism: Culter alburnus; assembly: GCA_028476615.1. Classification (NCBI taxonomy): domain Eukaryota; kingdom Metazoa; phylum Chordata; class Actinopteri; order Cypriniformes; family Xenocyprididae; genus Culter; species Culter alburnus. The sequence continues at coordinate 36,304 of JAOTNS010002923.1, forward strand.
CGTTTTCCGGGGACAGTCCCGGTTTTTGGTGCTCCGTCCCCGACTGGAGCTGTCCCCGGAAATGTCCCCGTTTTATATCTCGTTCAAAATAATCCGCAAATACATTGCAAAAAAGTCTGGCCAGCATACAGCATAGAGGTTTCTTAATAGTGCTGTTAAAATATATTTTTTTTTCTAAACATATCTCTCTATTAAAATATGTTAAACAGTTCAATACCGCTTTTCTACAGTATCCATATACACCGGCAGCGAGTTCACACACATCGCAGTTGAACAGAGCCACGCCTCCTGTCACTCACTCAGAGCAGCGGCAGGCCTCGAGACCATAGCTCGAGACTCTCTTTCGGTCCGGTTGAAGGGTTTTTGTTACGATATAACAACTGATAATGACAACTTTAGCACATGTGTCAGCTAAACATTCATTCAGTGTTTCCCATTAATGGCCCTGTGCCGCCGTTTCATATTGAACCGAGAATTTAAAACATAATGGTCTCTACGTTGTAGGCTATTTTGCCAACGAACTAAAATCGAAAACGTGATGGCTTTGTGCCTTTATACAACAGCAAAATACAGTGATTAAGTATATATACAGTCTGTGCTGCGTGTTTTAAAGAGAAGTGCGCACTTTGCTCACGCAATCAGCTGGGATTTGGTGATCAAATTATCAAAGATTTTTATCTTAGAAATCGGCTACAACTAGTATTTTAATTTCCCTATACGTTGTGTAAAGTAGCTTAACCAAAAAAAAAATTAAAAAAAAAAAAAAAATATATAATATATATATATATATATAATATTATTAGAGTGCATTTGTTACAATAGCCTATATAGATATTGTCATATGAATAATTATATAGCTAGGCCTAAAACATTATTATATTATTATTTATTGTAATAATTGTTTGGCATCCTAAAACACCTAAAACGATGTAGACTTTATATCACAACTAAAAAGATGTTTGAACCCTCTTTAATGTCCAGGTACAAGTCAATGCTGTTTCTTTGTTCAATGTGCACACTGTACATGGTTTGAAACTCTTAAATTTTGAGCTTCCAAAGTGCACCAGACTGATGCATTTAACCTTAAAATGTACAAAATTTTCTTACGGGGGTGCATGCCCCCGAACCCCCCTAGAGGAGGTATAGCCTACAGAACATTTTACAAATTCCAGTGGGACATAATAATGTAGCCAATTTAACCTACATTTCATGAGCTTTACTCAAGAATACTACAACAAAACTCCTTTCATGTCAGTAAAGCTGTTAACAGAAAATTAAAATGTAATTGGACAAAAGTTGTAATTTAAAGTTGTAACAGTATAAACAGCTCGTGAAAATTAAAATATTCAATTCGATAATAAATGTTGCAAATATTATTTGTGTTATCTCAAATTTTGTAATGTGATTTTTCAATGTGAAACCCACAACAATAAAAAAAAAAAAAAAAAAAAGTACTGTCCCCGTTTTTTAATTAATAGATAATAACAAATGAGATTTTGGTGGTATTTTGACCACTCACATAGGAAATGTCTCCAGTTTTCATTTCAGAAATCTGGTCACCTTACTTTAGATTAATTTAAAAACATAAATTGTACTACATTAAATATGATGTTTAGAGTGAAAATCTTCCAGAGAGTTGATATTGTGTTTCTGTCTGTCAGTGATGTGGAGAAGCTTGCGACGGTTACACTGATGGAGAAGTTTGTTCCCACCGTCTCCGGCTCTCAGAAGCTCCTGGCATCGATGGACTGCCGTCAGCTCACTCAGGTTCACGGATTCACCGATATTGTGCTCAAACCAAAGTGAAAAACTCTTTAATTTTTGAAGCTTTCTAATGCTCTCACTTCTCTTGAAGAATATTTACTAGATTGAGAGTCATTTACACTTAATAATTCTGTACCAGTGCTTTCCCACAGGTTTGAAATATACTTGCGTTGGTAGCTGGGTGGAAAATCCTCCTATTTCCCACAGAACAAAAATGGTCTATTACATGTGACAAATAACAAATAATGTGTGATTTTTAACAATATTTTTATTTATTGAAATTTATTTTAATTACATAGGCTACTATTACATTTAATCACATACTAATATTATGCATTATTATACATTGTAAATTATGCAAAATTACAGCATTGTAATGGAAGAGTTCTCCTTGCTTTGTCATATAGTGTCTCATATTATTGATATACATATTATTGTTTCTTCTGAATTATGTTGTAAAAATGAGATATGTCCTTAAAAATATATATTTCATAGCATTCATAACGGAATGTCATTAAAACAACATTTATTTATCGTAATAACAAATTTTCTGGTAATAACTAGGCATGTGCACAACGACTAATTTCATAACCGTTTAAAAATAATTTTTTTCAATCGACTAGTCTAACGCCGCCCCCCCCGGCGGAGACAGTCTGTATATGCGATCAATTTGAAAGAACACTTAATCTATGAACAGTCAAATCCTATAATGAATACTTTAAATATATCTATTTTTAGTGGCAAAGTCTCTTATAACAATCAAGGATAATGCAAAACAACGGGGAGAACTCAAACAAGTAAAGATAAATAACAGGAAGACGCTTCTAGCTTCAGGAGGGGGTTAAAGCCAAATAAACAAAAGAAGTAAACTATCTGGGAGTAAGGGAGCCTACATAACCTATCAAATAAACAACAAATCTCTTACCTGACTACCTTACTAACCAAAAACAGGAGAAAACAGGGTTAGTAAAAACAAAAGGCACCCCCCTACTGCGTCTGCAACATTAATAATGGGCAATTACATACTGCCACATCAGCAGATACAACAGGTTTTCTTAAAGAAGCTTTCACAACAGAAGTTCTGGCAGGGAAGATAGGCCATGCTCTCTCTCTAGTGAACAGTCAGTTCCCTCTGTATAAATGCAAGCTCCTCTCCACAACACTAACGAGAAACAGGTGGCATCAATTGGGTTCCTGCAAGAGGACAGGGAGGAACAGAGGAAAACAGGGGGGGACTACACTTCCCAGCAGGCAGTTTGCATTAAGAAGACACAGTCACATACACATTCACAAAATTAAACAACAATGAATGACATACGTCCTGGGACGTAACATAGTTAAAAAATTAGCAAAATTATAAGCAGTTAGGGATGAGGTGGGTGGTGGTGGAGGGGGACAGAGGAGAGAGTTGAATGTTTTGAAAAGTGTGCGTGTGTTTGAAGTGCTGTTGATTTTGTTGTGGAAATAGGAAGATTTAGCAGCATGAATTTCAACAGAAAAGGATGTGAGTGATTGATAGCTATTTAGGTCAGATTGGTCTTTTGATTTGTGCCATTTCCTCTCTGCAGCCCTGAGTTTGGTCCGATGTTCACGAAGAACATCAGATAACCAGGGATTAGAGGGAGTAGCACGTGCAGGCCTGGATGGCAGAGGACAGATACTATCTAGAGAAGAAGTTAAGGTGGAACATAAAGTGTCTGTTGCTGTATTCACATCCAGAGATGAGAACTGTGAGGGTGAGGGAAGGGAGATGCAGAGAGATGAAGAAGAAAGAGAGTGCAGGTTTCGTCTGAAGGTAACTGGTAGCGGGGTTGGTGGTGAACAAATGGGGAGTTGTAGATTAAAAGTAATGAAGAAATGATCGGAAACGTGCAGAGGTTTTACCAAAATGTTGTCAGTGATGCAGTTGCGTGTGTAGATGAGGTCAAGGTGGTTGCCAGATTTGTGTGTACTTATGGTGATGAGCCGATTGAGATTGAATAAGGCTAGAAGAGAGGAAGTCTGAAGCATAAGGCTTCTCTAGATGAATGTTGAAATCGCCAAAAACTACAAGTGGGCTACCATCCTCTGGGAATGAGGACAGCAGCATGTCCAGTTCCTCTACAAAGGTACCCAGTTGGCCTGGGGGGCGATAAATTACTACGATATGAATTTTGACAGGAATTGAGATTGTAATAGCATGAAACTCAAATGAATTGTTGTTGCAAAGAGAGGAATGAGTCGAGTATTTCCAATTGTCAGACATGAGAAGACCTGTGCCCCCACCCCTCCCAGACTGGCGAGGAGTATGAGAGAAAGTGAAGTTGTTAGAGAGAGCAGCAGGGGTTGCTGAGTCCTCTGGACGAATCCAGGTCTCAGTCAAGCCCAAGACATTAAGAGAAGAATTAGTAGCAAAGGCTGGAATGAAGTCAGCTTTGTTAACTGCTGACTGATAATTCCATAGACCCATAGAGACAGAGAGAGGAGTGTTAGTGTTAGAAGAGGAGTAAATAGGGCGCAGGTTAGAAGCAATGCGCTGCCTTTTACGTAAGTTAGTGGAGCGTTGCCGAGAGACAACAGGAATGTGTTGAAAGCACATGCTGAGGATGAAGGAAAAGTGTGAAAGTAAGGAAAAACCTAAGTGCCTACCAGTGTTGCTGCTCGGTGGAGTCGCGCAGGTAGAGTCGCAGGTCTTTACCTGAGTTGGCCTTCACACGAGGAGGCTGAACACTCCCGCTGACGCTTCCGCAACAGCGCACACACACAATTAATATACTGCTTATTAACACGTGATTGAAAACAGCTAGGTCCGCCTTGCAAATTAGCACTGCAAAAGCCTAAAGGCTGTGAATGGCTGAAAACCGAAACAAAACTTTGCTCAAGTGCGGACAATAACACCAATAAAGTCTGCAAACGCAGCTGTTATTCTAAACAAGTACAATAAAAATACAATTATAGTCAAGGTAGAAAATAGGACAAGTGCCAAATCAAAAAGGAAACCTTCCTAGCAGCAAATAATAACACAGAACAGATATTAAAGCTGCTGTCCACAATTTTTCCTCTTTGTCGCCATCTCTGTTTGAAACATGCTATTGCAGTCATATGCGGAACAGTTATCGGTACGTGCGTTGTGCCTCGGCACAGCTCGTCAGCGCGGATGAATCTAATGTTTGCTGTCAGTCACCACACCGGTGTGGATACTGAACTTCAGAATCACTCTACGTCTTGATAGTATGACCAATATAAGAATTTTCACTGGAAAATATCATCTGAACAAGTAAGTAACATTTCTGCCACTTTTGTTCTGACCAACTGAGTGAAAAAGCATTAGGCCTACAATAAATCGCGCTGCCAATGATGATTAAATCTAACGATCGCTTAGCTTGGATCACGCCAAACCGTGCAAAATTATTATTACTGTTATATTGTTCTCAAATTGTTACTGTTAACAACATCAGCATTGCGTGACTATGTATTTAGTGAATATTAGCGTTACCTGTAGATTTTAATTTCTCTAGTCACTCCACAGTCCAAGTCTTTTGCTTTTTGACTACGGGTGAATCTCCAGCTGTCACTGATGATTGTCATTTGGATCTTTCTGGATTACAATCCACCATCAAAATTATTAGTTTAATTATTTCAGCTGCTGTGAGAAAAGGCTATAAATGTGCCGCTACCGGCAGCATCCTCACATGATGTAACTGACACATGATGTAACTGGAGGGGACTCCTTCCTTTGTTTACGGACGTGATGTAATGACGCACAGGAAATCCGCCATGTCGCTCTTATTATAAAACATTATTACAAGCTTACTGTTGTGAATCGAAACAAGATAATTAGATAGTTTTGAACACTGGCTGGTTATGTATTGTTCAAAAGTTGATTTTGGATCATTTTTAACCAAAAAAAGTTGCGGACTGCAGCTTTAAGCAAAACACTTATACGCTCTTGCCGCCACCACTGCCAGCTCGCTAGTCCTTTTTAATGAGTGAAATATCTCTGAAGTATATTCCCATATTTACACTTTTTAGTACAGGGTTTTTTTTTTTTCAATAAAAGATAAGGATTTATTTTCACAGATGCCTTTGCTCATATTTACCAATATTTATTGCCAATAATTCTGACCATTATAGTTTTTTACTTGATTGTGGTTTGTGCAAATTGTTTTTTTTGGTTTCTATTTATATATTCTGAAAAGATCATATTCATAGTAAATCTTTTCAGATTTGATGTTTTTTATGCGATTCAGTTGACAGGTGTGATGATCAGTGGCTTTGAGTTTTTACCTTTATTTAGGGTATGGGCTAAAAAATGGATAGAGTTTATCAGTGAAAGTCTGACCAGTGAAGAGTAGATAGAGATCTGGAGTCCACGTCATAAAAGAGACCAGACCCTCCTCATAATCCACAAACACTCCCACCTTCTCAGGTTTCACTCTCAGAGATAAAGAGACAGATCATCACAAGCTATATACTGATTCTCATTCCTCAGAAACACAGTCCAGTATCCATTCTCAGGAGTCAGTGTGATCTTCACCTTCCTGTTAATGGATTCTCTGGTCACTCCTAAACCCCACTTAGTCTTTCCCTTCACCTGCACCTCATAGTAAAATCTCCCTGAACTGAATCTCTGCTTTGCCAGAACACAAACTCCAAATCTCTTTGGGTTTTTCTGGACTTGTTAATGTCTCCATGACTGACTTGTTTTCCATCATCAGACAGGATGAGATATGGATAAGCTGTATCAGGATCCAGAGTCACATCCACTGAGAGAGATCAGACATTATCAATCAACTTCAGATCAAACACTTTCATAAGTACAGTATATAATTAACAAAGTATTGTAAGTGTATTGAAGAAAATGGTGTCAGTCACTGTACCTGCATACTTCTGCACAGACTTCAACTCTGTAGACCCTGATGACAATACAATGATGAATTATTATAGGAATTTCAGGTCAACAGTGAGTTTTCTCTATTAACAGCATAACGGGAATGTAGTGATTTCTGGTTATGTATTATTGTTTGTACATGGATAGTTATGTCATGTTGCTTATATGTCTCTAAAGTAAGTTAAAGTAATACTGCAGTAACTGGTTATGGCATAAGTTAAAGTTTGGATTTAACTTCACATAGACTAGGTTTATTAAGTGATTTTATCATACCAGTTTAATGCTAACATTGCAAGTTTAAGTTATATTGTGGTTATGTTTTTGAAACATTGTGAACATTTGCAGACAGATTAAATAATTGTGATGACCAGCAGCAGGTCACCAATGTTTCTATTGGTTACACTTTATTTTAAGGTGTCTTTGTTACACTGTCATTAAACATTTGTGCTGAGTAATATTAAGAAACTACATGTTCTTACTGTAGGGTTAGGATTAGGGTCTGGTTTGGATTTGTTGCAGCATGTAATTATACATCATTTATAGTTATTACCATACTAACTACATGTAACAGTGACACTATAAAATAAAGTGTTACCCTTTTATCACATATAGTCCTTGAAAATGTATTTTCTTAGATAGTTACCAACAAATATATCTATACACTGTATTTGATATTCACATACCAGTTTGACTGAGTTTTTCATTTAGTTTCCCATGTAGAGTTTTCTTCAGTTGAGTCAGAGCTCTTTTCAGAGAGTTCACATTCACATCAGAGTCAATCCGGATCTCAGTCCAGTTCTTGGTGTGTGGACGACTGGACAGGGATGAGCACATCTACAGCAGGAGAGAGAGATGTCACACTTATTCTGTTATCTTGTCTTAGTTTTATTTTCATGAACTTTTAGTTTGCTCAACATTGTGTTCTGTTTCCGTTGTTTGTTACTATGGTTACCGATTAATTTGATCACACCTTGTATTCTGTTCATTATCTGTGTAGATTTAAGTTCCTGTGAGTTCTCATTTCACTGCTTGCTATAGAGTTACTGCCCAACGCCATGCCCCCTAAAAGTAAAGTTTACCCACTGTCCAGAAAGGAGACCTAAGCCATGGAAGATTATATCGAAGAAGCACTAAGCTCAGGGTTCATCCGACCCTCCCTTTATCAGAAACTACAGTATGATTGCTTCTCCCCTGACATCTCTCTTGAAAGGAAAACCTACCAAGCTAAGGTGGACGGAAGAGGCCAGCCAGGCATTCAAATTGTTGAAAGAAAGGTTTACAACAGCCCCCATCCTAAACACCCTAATCCGGATCTCCCGTTTGTGGTGGAAGTAGACGCTTCTGACTGCGGTATAGGAGCTGTGCTCTCTCAACGTCACGGCCAACCCGGTAAACTATACCCATGTGCATTCTTCTCAAGAAAGTTAACCGCAGCAGAGAGGATTTATGATGTAGGGAATAAAGAACTTCTGTCCATGAAAGCAGCCATCGAAGAGTGGAGACACTGGCTCGAGGGAGCAGTCCACCCCTTTCAAGTAATAACTGACCACAAAAATCTAGAATATATCAAAAGAAACGGCTTAACCCACGCCAGTCTCGCTGGTCCCTATTTTTCACCCGATTTCAAATTACTGTGACATATCGACCAGGCAGCAAAAACAGTAAGGCAGATGCCCTATCCAGGTGGTATGATCTCCCCACTGAAACCCTCACACCCGAATGCATTCTTCCTCCATCTATTGTCATCGCTGAACAACACCGCTGGTCTGAATTCCTTCCATGGGCGGAATACGCACAAAATTCCCTGACTCATTCCTCTACTGGCCTGACCCCCTTCCAATGCGTCCTTTGATATCAACCCCCTTTGTTCCGTGGTCTGGCAAACCTTCTTCGGTCCCTGCAGTGGACGACTGGATCCGACGTAGCGAGAGGGTGTGGGACAGAGCACATGTCCACCTGCAGAGAGCTGTGAGAGTACAGGAACTCCAAGCCAACCGACAACGTTGCCACATCCTCCCTACCAACCAGGTCAACGGGTCTGGCTTTCAACAAGGGACCTCAAGCTGCGGCTACCCAGCAGGAAGCTCAGCCCCAGGTATGTTGGTCCTTTCAAGATTCTGTAGCAAATAAATGAGGTGACATACCAATTAGAGCTTCCTGCTAACATCAATCTCTCCATCCTTTCATGTTTCCCTCCTCAAACCGGTCCACCCAGGAGCTGACCCTGAGGCTCAAGAGCCACCACCACCACTGGACATTGATGGAACTCCTGCTTACAAGGTGAATGAGTTACTAGACTCAAGACGAAGAGGGGGTCAGCTCCATTGCTTGGTGGACTGGGAGGGCTACGGACCTGAGGAGAGATCGTGGGTAGCCGCCCACGACATCCTGGACCCTTCTCTCATCTACGACTTTCATCGTGCCAGACCCGACCGACCAGCGCCCAGACCACAGGGACTTCCACGTCGAGTGCCAGGAGGCGCTCCTAGAGGAGGGGGTTCTGTAACGCCACACCAGCAGAGGGAGCCCTCATCTGAGTACTGACTGTGTCTCACTCCCTCTGCTTCTACTCTTACTCCCTGTTTGTTTTGTATTTCAGGGTGTGGTTGTGCACTAGCCCCTTGCGAAGTATTGCCAGTTTATCTGCCTTACCGAGCGTTTTTCTCTATTCCTGCCTGTTTGCTTAGTGTATGATTCTGCCTGTTTACCCTGATTACGTCTGTTGGATTTTTCCCTTGCTTTGGTAGCCTGATTTGGACTGATTATTGTGTTTGGAACTTTGCCTGTTTACCCACCTCTGCCTTTTGGATTCCCCTTGTGTTTTGTTGCTCGATTGGACCGCTCTCCTGGTTGTGACCCATTGCCTGGCTTTACGTTCCTGCCATTTTATTCACTATCAGTAAACTCCGCAAATGGATTCTAACGCCACCTCAGCCTCTTCCTCACATCTAAACACTGGATAAAGCCAGGCTCAAAATTCTTGTTTGATTTTGTTGACATATTAGAGTTAAATATGTTTACTGAGGGAATTTTTTTAATTTCTCCTTTTATCACTTTATGAATTAGAAAATACTGACAACAGCCAGAAAAAAAGGATTTTCACCAGACATGCAAATTAGGTGAATTGGAGAGTTAAAACCTTTAAAAAAAAAAGTTCAGCAAGTCTAAGCATGGTGTGAGCATGCTGCCGTGTTCATGGCCTATCATCACTGTGGATGACCCACATGAGTTCTGTATTGGATGCCCTCGAGGGCACAAAGTGTGAGCACTGTGATTTATTTTCCATCAAGGTGTTCCCTAATCCTAATATTCCAAATAAGAGGTCATGATAAAATGGAGTCAGCTAAAAGTTTAATTGAAATTAAATTACTTTGCACACCAAAAAGACAGAACATGCAGAAAACTTTCAGCCACATCACTGGACACCGTCGTTGGGCCAGTTGTGTGAATCTTACAGAACAGAGAGTTTGTACTGTAATATTGTACATGATGAGTCAGATGTTCACAGACCTGTATGAGGTAGAGATGATCATCAGTGTGTGAGAGCTGCTCCAGCTCAGTGTTTCTCTTCTTCATCTCAGTGATTTCCTGCTGCAGCTCTTTAATGAGATCTTCAGCCTGTTTCTCTGCTTCTTTCTGCTGTTTCTCCATCATCTTCAGCTCCTCAGACTGACATCTCTCAATGGAGCGGATCAGATCAGTGAAGAGCTCAACACTGGATGATTTCTCTTTCTCTGTGTTTCTCTGATGAATGAAAACAGGTAAAAGTTCTATTTGTTTATACACTGCTCAAAAAATTAAAGGAACACTTTTAATCAAGAATAGCATCAAGTCAGTTAAACTCCTGGGATATTGATCTGGTCAGTAAAGTAGCAGAGGGGTTGTTAATCAGTTTCAGCTGCTTTGTGGTTAATGAAATTAACAACAGGTACATTAGATAGGCAACAATGAGATGACCCCCAAAACAGGAATGGTTTTACAGGTGGAGGCCACAGACATTTTATGCCCTACTCATCTTTTCTGACCGTTTTTCATTAGGTTTACATTTGGCTAGGGTAAGTGTCACTACTGGTAGCAGAGGCGATACCTGGACACTACAGAGATTGCACAGGCAGTCCAAATCCTCCAGGATGGCACATCAATATGTGCCATTGCCAGAAGGTTTGCCGTGTCTCCCAGCACAGTCTAGAGCATGGAAGAGATTCCAGGAGACAGGCAGTTACTCTAGGAGAGCTGGACAGGGCCATAAAAGGTCCTTAACCCATCAGCAGGACTGGTATCTGCTCCTTTTGTGCAAGGAGGAACAGGATTATCACTGCCAGAGCCCTGCAAAATAACATCTTAGTGGGACCTGTGCTCACTGCCCGGCACCGTGGAGCTCGATTGGCATTTGCCATTGAACACCAGAATTGGCTGGTCCGCCACTGGCACCCTGTGCATTTCACAGATGAGAGACAGGTTCACCCTGAGCATGTGACAGACATAAAAGGGTCTGGGGAAGCCGTTGAGAACGTTATGCTGCCTGTAACATTGTTCAGCATGATCGGTTTGGTGGTGCGTCAGTGATGGTCTGGGGAGGCATATCCATGGAGGACCTCTACTGGCTATACATTGGCACTTTGACTGCCATTAGGTATCGGGATGAAATCCTTGGACCCATTGTCAGACCCTACGCTGGTGCAGTGGGTCCTGGGTTCCTCCTGGTGCATGACAATGCCCAGCATTATGTGGCGAGAGTATGCAGGCAGTTCCTGAAGGATGAATGAAATTGATACCATTGAATGGCCCCTATGCTCACCTGACCTAAATAGAACACCTCTGGGACATTATGTTTTGGTCCATCCGACGCCATCAGGTTGCACCTCAGACTGCTCAGGAGCTCAGTGATGCCCTGGTCCAGATCTAGGAGGAAATACCCCAGGACACCATCCGTCGTCTCATTAGGAGCATGTGGGGGCCATACAAACTAGTGAGTACCATTTTGAGTTCCTGCAATGAAATTTCAGCAAAATGGACTAGCCTGCTGAATAATTTTTCACTTTGATTTTTGGGGTGTCTTTGAATTCGGTCCTCTGTAGGTTGATAATTTTCAATTCCATCAAACGATGTGGCATCCTTTCATTCCAAACACATTACCCAGTCCATATCAGTATAGATATCCAGCATGATATTTTTTCCCCACTGAGATCTGATGTGTTTTTAAAGTGTTCCTTTAATTTTTTTGAGCAGTGTATATTATGCATTACATATTAATTAAAGGGATTGTTCAACCCAAAATGAAAATTCTCTCATCATCAATTAACCGCATGTCACTTAAAATGCGTGATTTTCAGTGAAACACAAAAAACACTCAAGTGCACCAAGATTTGTGATCTATGGGAAAAAATAATAGAGCAACTTGAGGGTTACTGGCAGAACTCTCATTTTAATTCAATGTATTTATTAATTAGATTGATATATGATGGTGCATAACATTATATATTTTTTGGTATATATATTTTTTGGTATTTTTTGATAGATTTTTTGGTAGGATAGTTAAACAGTAAGTGAAATGGGATGGGGGGGATTGAAAAGGACCATGAGTCAGGAAATGAACTCTGATTGATCAAAGCACAAACCTTTCTCAGCTCTACTGAGTGTTTGATCTCTTGAATCTTCTTCATTCTGTCCTGGATCATCTGATGAACGTCAGTCTGTCTCTGAACCAGCTGATCCTACATACAGAGAAAAACATTTATCATTGAATTTATGTTTCCATCTTCTGACAGTCTTATTTGAATTTTTCTTTTTAAACCATATAAAGATCATACAAATTCAAAATTACAGTTTTGAATTTTTTAATCCTGACAGATTTGCGAGTAACAAAAAGCTTTTATCAGAAGAAATGAAAGACCATTGGATTTGGGTCAGGTTCTTCAACATGTCAAGACACAGGAAAGAAAACTGCATTTCACAGTGAGTTTAAAGTGTTTTGTCTGTAACTCTTTACCTTCTTCTCTCGACTCTCCTCCTCTATGGGAACAGTGTTGTGAGTCCTGTGTTCTCCTTCAGCGCAGAACAGACAAACACACGTCTGATCATCTCTGCAGAACATCTCCAGAGGTCTCTCGTGTTTCTGGCATATATAATCCTCCAGATTTTCCACAGCGTTGATCAGTGTGTGTTTCTTTAGACGTGGGACTCTGAGATGAGGCTCCAGATGATCATCACAGTAAGAGCTTTGACACGTCAGGCAGGACTTCACAGCTTTCTGCTTTCTTTTATTGCAGATGTCACAGAACACTTCAGATTCTCCTAGATTGAGCTTCTCCTTAAAGTGTTGTGCAACCTCTCTGAGTGTTGAATTAATCTTGAGATCAGGTCTTCTGCTGAATCTTTCTTTACAGAACGGACAGAAGTAGGTCTGTGTGTTCGTGCTCAGGCAGGATCTGCAGAAGTTGTGTCCACATGGAGTGGTGACTGGATCAGTGAACACTTCCAGACAGATGGAGCACTGGAGCTCCTCATTTAATGGACCACTGGAGGATGCCATGACTGAAAAGAAAATGATAATATATCATCTACATTGCTGAAGAGAGCAACTTTCATAATTAAATGCACTGAATAAATTAGGCTATGGACGTTGCATGTTAAGTACTATTATAAATAACAATGATTATTTATGTACCACTGTTTATATCAAAGTCAAAGAATGCCAGACCCTCCTCCAACACTAACCCTAACCACACCGAGCCTATAAGCTCCACCACTAACTTCTGGTCTGATTGCTGGTCTGTACTTTCAGCTCTGTGGCACTGCAGTTGGGTACTATTGAGTGGTAGAAAAACAACTGAAGGTACTAAATACAGAAACTAAATATTTAGAGTTTGGTTCCAAAACGCAATAACTCTATTTTGATTAATTTGAGTAAAAAGTTGTTTTCTTTACCAAGAAAGTGGCAAGATGAAAACCACTATTTTCTGTTTCAAACTTTCACATAGCATCTTTTGGTTATAAAAACATTAAAAATTTAAATCTACATTTTGATTTTAAAAAAGTTTATTATAAAAACGTATTATTTTTTTCCCAAAATGCAATAAATCCTTGACACTTTTTTTTTTTCAAATTGCAATTAATCAATCAATATAAAAGTTATTTTCAAATAGAAAATACACAACAAAGTAAGTTGATTCACATATATGACAGCGTCTGAACTTTGCCAATATTTATCTTATATACAGACATTTTACTAAAAAACATTCAGCCGTCGCTCCCAAAATGAATTCAACGGGTCATCTTGGTAATGTTATAAATTATTTGTCATTGCCGATTAAAGAGTATCTGCCGCCACCGCACGGTTAAATAAACAGATTTGCCGAGTACATTGGTATTAAAAATGGCTTTTTAAAAAAGCCTTCAATGTTTAAAGTGGGTGGAATGGAGCGCTGTGATTGGTTTAGCAGATATATCGCGTTCTGCAGAAAAAGGACACGTTTTGTAAAGAAAGGGAGAAAACATGACAGAATAACACGATGGATTTCGCATTTTGCGCAAAATTAATAAAGTACTTTTCAATACCGACCAGATCCAATACTGATTTTGGCAGAAACTTTTCTTTTTTTTTTTCTTTTTTTTGAAAATGGAGTTTATCGTGTTTTGGAACCAAACTCTTCATATGTCTCTGGGAGCCACAGTACAGCAAATTTAAGAGGTTTTTACAACATTTTAATACCATCATGAAAAATATATTTTATAAAAGACAACAAATAAAATGAGTGGAAGTGTAATTTTTCAAACAAATAACCCACTTAATAAATATCTGTAAACACAAGGTGGCAGTTCTGTTTAATGGACTTTTCACTGAACTTTGTTTATTCTGTCTGCAGTTCAAGTAGCTACTTCTGTTTCTGATATGTGGCATGAACACAAACTATAATTTTACCAACATAGGCCTACTTCTTCATGCTATTAAACTAGTGAACTTATAATTCCATCACTTACCTTTGAGTCAATATCAGATTTGATCGTTAATTTCAGAGTTTCTGAAGAGAAATGTTGTTTTTAAGAAGCTTCCAGTTCACCTGTTAAGTTTCACTTTCTCTGAAGTCTTTACACACGTGCAGCGATGTCATATAGCTCCGCCCATAATCAAAAATATGAATCAGTTCCTAATTCATCTCTGCTGAGTGCGTAACAGTGTAATAAATATATACACAGACTATATGTGTAGTTTTGTTTTAGTTCCTTAATGCCCACTGTACAACGAGCGCACACGTCACGATCCTGAAGCGCGAATCTCAGACATTTAAATTTCAACGGTTATTTTGGCGGTCCGTCTGAGGAGATTCTGACGATTTATCAAACTAAAATATGTGAGTATTGCTTTATTGCATTTTTTTGTCAGAACAATGTAAATACATTTATGAAATTCTCGTCAACAATGTTTATTCTCAGTGCAGCACAGAAGAAGACCATTTTTCAAATATGCTTACGATATAGTGTGGAGTACTATTTGTTTGCTCTGAGTCTGGACGGTGTGTGAGGTTCAGATACTGAAGGAGCTGAAAACGATATGAAGGGTGTGTGTTTTCTGGTCCATACTCCCAGTAGGTGGCGCTAATGCACTAATTTGTAGTCTAAGTTCTGTTAACGAAACGAAGCAGCAGCAGCCCACTTGTTGAAAGGAGTTCACATATTGCTCACAGATTCAGAAACTTCATAGTGAATATTATTTCTAAAAAGTAAACGTTTTAAATGAAGGAGACAATATATGTCAGTCCATGCTGGATTAATATTTTAATCACAGAAATGAAGAGAGAGAGAAGGCGTCACTGGAGGTAAAGTTGATGGAGAGAAACCACAAGGTGAACGGAGAGGTTAGTACAGGATAATGATTTATTTCATTCTATACCTTAATTACTGTTTGTGTTTGTCTTTACAGTATTTTATTTCGTTCTGCTTTCATAAATTGATTCGATTGATTCGAATTCAAACTTCTAACTCAGTTGGAGGTAAAGTTGATGGAGAGAAACCACGTTCCAGAACCCGCTGTCACAAGTGTTGAAGAACGTTTTGTTCCGGATGGGATTGGGAATGCAGAGCATCAGAAAGATCCCGTATGGGTAAGACTTTCAGTGTTTAACAGCATT
The DNA here is from genome assembly GCA_028476615.1 of Culter alburnus. NCBI lineage: Eukaryota > Metazoa > Chordata > Actinopteri > Cypriniformes > Xenocyprididae > Culter > Culter alburnus. Next base: position 52,066 of record JAOTNS010002923.1, read on the forward strand.
TTATTTCAGCTGTGACATGTTCATGCACTTCAGATTTGTTTAAAAACATAAATTGTACTACATTAAATATGATGTTCAGAGAGTGAAAATCTTCCAGAGTTGATATTGTGTTTCTGTCTGTCAGTGATGTGGACATAATGGACAATGGAAATTACCTTAACAGGTATAGAAGTTTAGAATATTATGCAGAATTTCACCATTTCATATTAAATCATATTATGTAAAAAAACAAAAAAAACAGAAGATTTGAAAAGCTGATTGAGAAGAAAGAGATGAAATACAACTGTAGCAGATGACTACTATTATATTCTGTTGTGTGGAACTGAGTAAGAACTGATGACCGCACGGCTTGATCTTTGGTTGACCAGTCAGCGCAAAGGGGCTTTTTATTCCTGCCTATGTACAGATCGATTATTCAAGTTTGCCCATTTTGGTTTTATTGTCTTTCCATTTGGTGAATTAGAACAAAGTACGATTAAAAACAAAAATAAGGCCCCGTCCACACGAAGCCGGAGCTTACCCCAATCCGATCTTTTTTTTTTCCTCGTTCTAAAACAAAATCCCGTCCACACGGCGCCGTATCAAGAAATATCTGCGTAGCCGTTCACGAAACCAGTGAAATGGCTCAAAATGATGTAGTATACATGCCAGACCATTATGTGGCGCTGTAATTCTGTCATAGAAATTCACTTAAAGCAGCGAAGGAGACTTGGAGCATAAACCTTGCCCGCTGATTACAAACTATAGCAAAGCTTACTGTCGCGGTGCGTCCAAAATCGCATACTTCCCTACTATACAGTATGTGAAAAACAGTATGTGAGGCGAGTAGTATGTCCAAATTCATAGTATTCGAAAAACAGTAGGCGAGAAGTACCCGGATGACCTACAGCTTCCGCCCGAATTCTGTAGTATACGATGGACGCTGCGCTATCCCGTGATGCCACAGGAGAGGATTCTTCATATTCGAAAATGGCTGAAAGCGGTGATATGCAGCTGTTTTCAAGTCCTTCAGTACCTCAGGGAAAAAGAGTGTTTTTGTGGTTAAATTGCACTTGTTTAACATAATGTAAGTTAAAGGCTGACTTATTTAAAGTTTAAACAATGTAAATCCATGAGAAGATTTTGAGAGTCCGCTGTAAAAAGATGTTTAATCATTATTATTGACAGCACATCAAGCTAACGATCAGGTCGAGATAACGTTACATCAGCTTGTTAACACTGTTTTATTTAACGGAGACGTTCGTTGTTAAGCAGTTTAATGAGACTAGAAAACTTAAGGGACAGCAACATTCAGGAGGCAGTAGTTATATAGGGCTCAGTTTGTAAAAAGTTTTTTTAAGAATATGTATATAGTATTATCATTGTATTTATGTATTGTATATAATATTCAGGCTATGTTGTGTATTTCTCTCTCCCTCTATCTACACATTATTTAAATATATGTATTCAAGTTTGTTTGATTCATGTCTTTTGTTTCTCGTGTATTTTTATTATGAATGAATGCATATAAATTACTTAATTTCGTTGCTCCAAATCAGCCTCTGTAGTGATGTTCACAGACATGTCTTTTTATTCTGAGGTAAAATTTGCTAGCTAAATAGGTGATTATACTTTGACATATTTAACAAGCTGTTGAAGAAAGCGTGATCTGCGAGCAGCTGACCGATGCCTCCTTTGAGTTGTTTATTGAATCGACGTTAAAACACTGATGAAAGCGGTAAGCATTAATAAAAACATTGCTGATGAAAGCGGAGTAATAGCGGGCCCTTTAAATTTTCGCGCTGTTGTGACGACGCATGACACGTAACAACATTAACATGGCGGATGTAGTACGTCCGAATTCCATTCATACTACCCATATTCATACTATATAGAACGTACTTTTTTAACGGTCGGGAAGTACGTTCAAATTCAAATGTAGTACCTACTCGTGTAGTATGTGATTTCGGACGCAGCCACAGTGTTCACACCGCCAGCGGCGAGAGCGTCAAAGTGACAGAAAGTCATTCATATTCAATGAGAGCCGGCGGCGAGCTCCGGGCCTCCGGCGAGAGCGGCGCGGCGCGTCTAGGACGGTGAGAGCGTCGAGGAGAGTTGAAATCAAGTCAACTTTAATGAGCTATGACGCAGTTCGGCGGCAACCAATCGGAATGTAGAGGTCCTCGCTTGAGAGGATTCCGATTGGTTGCCACAACTAGTCATTTACTTTGACCCTCCCGCCGGCGGCGGTTTGAACGAACAGTACAGCGTTGTTGAAATAACGCTTTATTTTGGCTCAGTAGCTTCTGCAGCACGAACACAAGCATGTAGAGTCTGCTATTGCTGTTGTTGGTGCTGTTTTGTGGTGTTAGCGCGTCTGACTAGGGTCGACACGTGGGGTGATGACATCATCGTTTCAGAAAATATACGGATTGCCCCGTCCACACGATATAACGCAAAGACGGCGTTTTCAAATTTATCCACTCTGGGACCCGGTTTCAAAAAATAGCGGTTTCGCCGTTCGAAAACGCCGGATCCGTGTGGACCAAACGCCTATCCGATAAAAAAATTGTGCGGTTTCACAGAAACGCGTCTCCGTGTGGACGGGGCCTAAAAATATGAAAAAATGACGCTAGATTAGTTCACTTATGTTCACGAGAAGGGTCAAATTAGAAAAATTTGAAAACAAATTATCTGAAGGTACACATAGGTCAAATAGCATCTCTATTGTTGGTCATTAAATATATCTGTGACAAATATGTAATAGCCTATATATATAATTGGGTTTTGGAGGATTCTTAAAGTTTGTCTCGTATTTGTCCTGTCTTTGACGTAAAAGCAGCTTGAGGCTGTGTGTGTTCTTGTGGTTTAATCAGACAGAGTTGGTGTGACACCATTGAGATGAATGATAATGGTAATATGGTCTTCTTTTTGTGTGATTTGTACACATTTTATGTCTTTTTCAATATAATGTACTTACACATGAACTAGACTCAAAGCTTCATTCTACTTTGAATTATCCATGAAATCCATGTAGGCTAATTATTGTGCAGTTACTTTTTGTTTTGCAAATTCTAACCCTCTAAAACAACTCATGCATAGATAATCTTTGCAGATTTCATGTTTTATATTTTGGAGGAAATTTTTTTTAACTGACAGGTGTGATGATCAGTGGCTTTGAGTTTTTACCTTCATCATTAAGGTATGGATCTAACCCTGGATAGAGTTTCTCAGTGAAAGTCTGACCAGTGAAAGAGTAGATATGAGATCTGGAGTCCACGTCATAAAAAGAGACCAGACCCTCCTCATAATCCACAAACACTCCCACCTTCTCAGGTTTCACTCTCAGAGATAAAGAGACAGGTGGATCATCATAAGCTATATATTCATTCTCATTCTCCAGCATCAGAACCCAGACTCCATTCTCAGGACTCGCTGCAATCTCCCCCTTCCTGTTGATGGATTCTCTGACCACTCCTATACCCCAATCAGTCTTTCCCTTCACCTGCACCTCATAGTAAAATCTCCCTGAACTGAATCCCTCCTTTGCCAGAACAGATCTGTCCTCTAATCTCTTTGGGTTTTTTGGGACATTCTGCTTAATGTCTCCATGACGGACTTGTTTTCCATCATCAGACAGGATGAGATATGGATTCGCTGTATCAGGATCCAGAGTCACATCCACTGAGAGAGATCAGACATTATCAGTCAACTTCAGATTAAACACTTTTATATGTACAGTATATAATACAGATTAACAAAGTATTGTCAGTGTATTGAAGAAAATGGTGTCAGTCACACTGTACCTGCAAACTTCTGCACAAACTTCAACCCTGTGAACACAGATGACAATATAATGATGAATTTTTCATGGGAATGATTTCAGATTATCATTGAGGTTATCTTCATTGGCAGCATTAGTGGCATGTTGTCAGCAGACGAGGAACACACGTGGTGATTGATGAAGGTGGTGACTGAGTTGACTCGTTGACACATGTAAAACAAACAATGTGTTTACAGGAAATATGCAATAGAAGTCAATGGGACAAACATGTTGACAGTTTGCAGGGTCTGTACAGAACATAAAGCTGGGGTGGGGGTGGGGTGGGGGTGGGGCGGGGGGGGGTGAAAGTAATTTTATCATAACAGTCTAATGCTAACGTGGCAAGTTTAAGTTATAGTCATTTTTTAAACAGTATGATCCTTTGCATTTTAAGATAAAATAATTACCTGCAGTGATCACCAGCAGATCACCGATGCTTAAATTTAATTTAACCCAGAATATTGTTTGAAAAAATTACTTTTTTTGATAGTAACTGATAATCAAATCCACTGTATTTTAAATTTACATACCAGTTTGACTAAGTTTTTTATTTAGAGTCCCATCTAGTGCTGGACCACTGGAGGACGCCATGACTGACAAAACATGAGAAGCAGAGAAAAAAATTGATAATACTAATACTCAAAGATTTTAAATATTTCTCCACTGATGGCCCATCAAAAGTAGCTGTATATTCTGACAAAATATTTATTTTCCAAGTGACATTTAAATCACACATATTTCACTGTATCTGCTGCTTTTGACATCCATCAGCTCATGCAGCAATAGTTCAGAAAAGTGTTTGGGACTGTGTGACTCTTTCCAATTCAGTTCCAGTTATGTTGTTTTACTTTGACTCCAAACATAAAATGATCTTATTTTGTTGGCTTTGTGGGTGTTTGTATGACAGAAAACATGAGTATGGATATGAACATGAATTTCCTTGAATTTCAGATTTTTGAAGAGGAAATGCACACAGGGGCCAGTTGCACAAACTTAGTCACTATATTAAGACTGTGTCTTAAGAACTAGTTTGACCAACTTGCAGTTAACCAAGGGGTAATCAATGTTATTTTTCCAATTCAAATTACTCCAATCTACCTTTTTCTGTAAAAGACTTTAAAAAATTAGGACCACTCTTCAAGAAAAACATTAGTGTCTTAACTTTTAAGACTAGACTTTGTGGTTTATGCAACCGGCCCCAGTTTACAAGATTGAATAAGAATTTAGCTGCTGAAATGCCGTCATAAATGTACTTGCGTAGCATAGGTTGTTAGTTGTTAAAGTGATGGGTTGATCATGAATGATTAGTTTATTTGAACAGATCTTTAATATGTCCTGGGAACAATGAACAATGTTTCGGAATTTTACTGCAACAACTAACAGTTGCTCTAGGCTACACAACCACACTTCAGCAGTCTTGAATTACTTGTGCATTTCCTCTTCAAAAACCTGATAAGAAAAATTCATGTTCATATCCTTATATTTTATGTCATGCAAACACCCATCAAGGCAACAAAATAAGATAATTTTATATTTGGAGTTGAAATAATAGTGAGTCTGCTAATTATAATGTACTATACGTTAAACTAGTAACCACTGATTATATAAAATCAAAAGTACTAGATTTAATTTCTGTCCTGTTGGAAAAATAATACTGAAAATAGTATCTCTTCTGGAGACACCTGACTTTATATAAAACTGATCATACAGCGAGGTTTTTTTTTTTTTTTTTTTTTTTTTTTGATATGAAAGACAACACAGGATAAAAGGGCAGTTCAAGTACTTCTGTTCTGAAGTCTTTTAGTTGTGTGACATGACAAATGATATCAAACTTTACAGCCAGAATGACATACTCATTAACAATATTCTAATATTCTAACTTTACACGATAACTCATAACATCAGCAGTCGCAGCTTTGTTTTTAGCATTGTAAAAAAACTTAATTGTAATAATGTGTCACTGTATGGTTTTACAATGATAGCTTCTTCACTTTGCATTAACAACTCTAAACAGCGAACTGAGTAGCGCGAAAATTTGTTTCTAATAAATGACATTAGCGATATGATTTTAATTTGATTTATTTAGCCAACCAAAGTAAAGCATAGAAGCCATTCAATATAAGCAGTGTCAGCTGCTGTAGTGTGATTAGGATTTAGCTATAGTAACAAAAACTTACATCATCTATCAATATATTTTTTCACAGGTGACGTGTGGAAATGTGCACGTATGGCCCTCGAGAGAGAGAAATATATGTTGCAGGGAAATACCAGAGGTATTTCAAACCACACTGGATAGTAATCTTTTAAATTATGTGTGGGATTTCTGCTACTTTAGTATGGAAGGTTCTGTAAATAACAGTGCCATTAGCTTTTTCTTTTTTTTTTGCAGGTCACAAGAAGAATGGCCCAAGTTCCGAATAGATATCATGCATGACAGACCATCCCGGCCTTGAACCTGTAGTCTCAATATATATTCTTGCAAAATGCAATGAATGTTTATATAGAGCTGACCATGGGCTAATTAGACTCAGAGGGATGGAAAAAAGTAAGGCCAATTTCACACACTAGTTACATGTTTTGTAAACTGAATTTGGCTCTGTTAGAATTATCTTTGTTTGAATGAAGAAACATGCAATAATGACAGACACTTATTAATGTGACATTTTAATGTGTCTTAACATAATAAAAAAATGTCGCAAACAAATTAATACTAATGAAATACTAAAACAACAAAAAAATAAATACTAAAACAACAATATGTGCTCTCCTCCTCTCCTCTGTTCCTGCAGGCAGTGGACACTGGCGTACAGTGGTTTGTTAGCTGCTGCTGGGGTTTCCTCGGACGAAGCATTATGTTGTCATCCCTTCATGTGTGGTGCTGCGCATTAGGAAGGGAGTTTCCTGATGCTGCAGGCCAATATGTTGGATTCAGGCACACCCTGACTGAAAACGTGGACACGTGACTCAGCAATGGCTTCTTCCATGGAAGGTCTGTCATGCTGAGCAGACAGGTCCGGAGGCACAGGATCTGCTGTATGGCATCAGATGGAAGGGATCGGTACAACCTCTTCAAAAACAGTATTCATCAAGTTGATGACATAGCCTGTAAAGGATGAGAAGTTTTTTTTATTATTATTTATACATTTAATTTAATAATTTGTACCTTTGTAAGTCTTATTTAAATAAATATTTGTTGGAAAAGCTTACAAATGTTGGCTCCGTTTTACTGGTTTGACAGTAATGTCCCTCCCTTTTTGGCCTTGGGAAGAGAAGCTTGTACACAAGTCCCTTAGCTCCTTGTCATTGTGGCCGGACAGCATTCTAATGAAGGCATCGCTGCAAGTTACAACCTAAAGAACAAGACAAAAACAAACCCAAAAATTGTTCTATTGCCATTGTGAATGGCAAGTCAACATTTTAATCTATCATTTAAAATTATAAAAATACTCAAAATACTATTCTAAAATACTAAAGCTATACCATTCTGTAAATAATTCTTCAGGCCTTATTTAGAACAGCCACAATACTGATTGCATTTAGTTGGACATAAACATTAGTATACCCCCTATTACACATAACTGTTTATGTGTTTGTTCAAGTTGTGAGGGATAAGACATACCTGCATAGCATTCCAACAAAGGGGAAGACAACATTTTTGGGTGCAAAGTGCAAGATGACTTTGTGAAAGGACTCCACAGTTGATGTCTGGTAATGTGGGTCAGCTTCTTCACATCTGATGAAAGCACTCTTGTTTATCAGGACCTATGAATCCTATCAGTGCGTAGAACTTAGGGGAAATCAGTGTGATATTATTGATTAAACACATGAATGTTGTAGGATACATTAATGCCCCCTTAATGCTTTTTCTTGGCAAATAACACATTGAGGTTACACACCTGGATGAAACCACTTGCTTCAGTCCTTAGACACCCGTTGTTCATGTTGACACCTAGGGAACGCTGGGTCAGAATGTGTGTGAATGTCTTGAATGTGGTTGATGAGAGAGGTCCATTTGGCTACCTTCTCTGGTCCTGAATCCGAGCTGGTGGCACACCATAGTACAGGTGGTTGGTGAAACAAGCAGAGAATGCATGATACTGGGTTAAATGCGTGTTGTCCATAAGTGACCAAACTGGAGCTTCATCACTCGACATACAGAGAGCCAGAATGTCAATTTATGAAGGTTAGCTGCCCAGTAATTTGGCATTACCAATCCACCCTCCTCCTTCTTCCTTCCCAGATATTCTTTCCTTATGCGGGGATTTTTTTTTATCCCAAATAAACATAGAAATACAATTACTCAGATCCTTAAAAAATGATTTAGGAATGAAGACTGGCACTGTCTGAAATAAAAATAGGAACCTTGGTAAAACTGTCATTTTAATGGAGTTTATCTTTCAGCCAGAGATAAGGGTAGGGTTGACCATCGTACCATGTCCTTTTAGCTTTGTAATGCTGGTTTAAAATTACTGTTGAATAGATCCTTATACCTGCGTGTTACACTCACACCTAAATAGGGGAATTTGTTGAGACTTACTGAAAGGAAAAGATGGAATGACATTGATGTGCTCTTTCATTAATGGGGAAAAGAAGACTCTTTGTTAAATTAATTTTATATCCCGAAACACTCGAAATAATTGAAAGAGCAATCGGTATAGAGCAATTTGGATTAGACAAAAAGAGGAGGAGATCGTCCGCATAGAGCTGAAGTTTATGCATGTGTCCCTCCCTTTGTATTCCAGTCAAACCAGCTGTGTTCCTTAGCATAATTGCAAGGTGTTCAATAGCTACATTAAAAAGCAGGGGGGACAGAGGGCATCGCTGTCTTGTCATTTGAAAAATGGCCTGTTTGAGAGTTGTCCTGTTTGCACCAGGGCAGAAGAGGGCCAAATTACTGGGCAGCTAACCTTCATAAATTGACATTCTGGCTCTCTGATATGTCGAGTGATGAAGCTCCAGTTTGGTCACTTATGGAGCAACACGCATGTAACCCAGTATCATTGCATTCTCTGCTTTGTGCCCCAATACCCCTAAGCAAATGTTATTTGACAAATAACTCAATTATTCGTGGATCACTCAAAATATGGTCGCAGTTCAGACTTTACTTTAATAGTAAACAGGCTTTACCCTCTGCACCCATCCTATCGAACCCTATGTTTCCTCCCTCCCTTATAGATTCTGCATTTCAACTATGGTCTAGAAATGGAGTCAAGCGTGTTAAGGACCTTTTCAAAGACGGCGTGTTTATTTCATTTCAGCAGTTAAAAACAGATTTTGAGATCCCTCAATCCAATTTCTTTAGGTATTTACAGGTCCGTAGTTTTGTCAAAAAAAGTTCTCTCCTTCTTTGAACCAACTGGATGGTGGCTGGATAGATGATCTGTTAAACATGGAGCCTTCTCTTAGGGGTATGGTGTCTATCCTGTATGAGAACATCCAAAGAACCGCTTCCCCATCTCTCGATCGTATAAGGAGGCAATGGGAGGAGGAATTGGGATTGGAAATCTTAGATTCAGCTTGGCAGTGGGCAATAAAATTAGTGCACTCACCTTCAGCATGTATTAGTCATGGGCTCTTGCAGTTTAAGGTGCTTCATAGGCTCCATCTGTCTAAGAGTAAGTTGGCTAAAATGTATCCAGGGTTAGACTCGAAGTGCCCCAGATGTAGTCTGGAACCAGCAGTCCTGAGTCACATGTTCTGGGGATGCCCCAGGCTGACTAAATTCTGGTCAGACATTTTCAGAACAGTTTCATTTATATGCAAGAAAGATCTTGATCCGAATCCTCTGTCTTCCATCTTTGGTGTAGTGCCAGAAGAAATGCAACTAACCACTAATCAAATAGAGCTCATCGCATTCTCCACATTACTGGCTAGACGCCTGATTCTTCTCAGTTGGAAAAAGGCAATGCCCCCATCTCATAAACACTGAAAGAGGTGATGTCATATCTCAAACTTGAGCACCTTAAATATACTATCCGAGGCTCCTCTGGAAAGTTTTATGCGGTTTGGCAGCCCTTTTTATCTATATATATGGTTGGGTGGAGCTTAGGGCTAACAGGGAAATGAGGGGTGTGGCACTTATTTTGAGGCTGCAACAAAACTCCTCAACATTAATATGATGTTTAGAGTGAAAATCTTCCCGAGAGTTGATAACAGCTGTGTCCCAATTCAGGGGCCGCGCACTTCGAAGTGCCTGAAAGGGGTGGGGTTTTGGAGTGGAGGGTTGCCAGGTCTGGGCAACAAAACCATCCCAAAAGTAGCGTAATCACAGCACAAGTGTAAAAGTATCCCAATCCCAGACATGGCAACAATGAGCCGAGTGTCGTTACATGGCTAGCGGCTGTGTGACAGACAGCTGACAGTTGACGTTTATGTGTGCATTTTAAAGTTTATGACTTTATGGGGTTTTGACATGCTTCACTGCCGGCGACGACGGGACACTGGACCAAAATAAGTATGGTTAAACTATGTAATGTTAGTTTTATATCTTTAGCAATAGTTAACCTTGTTTTTTTATGTTCAATTATGTTAAATTTATGTTAACTGTGAAAATATACACATTCATATTTATACATTTATTCTGTATTTAAGTCTGAAATTAAAATACAGTACTTTAGGATTTTATTCAACTGCACTCCATCTTAGTGACAAATATTATTTATGAAAAACAGATATTACAATTTGATTTAGATATTGGTGAAATCGGGCATTGCTTACATTCATGTGAATTCACACAGGACTTCTGTCGTTACTGGCGCGCAATGAATTGTGGGATAGTGTAGACCGCGAAGTGTCTTGAAATTGGCGCTTCATTCCACTGGGAAACGGAGAGGGTCCACTTGAAGTCGCTCTCGAATTACGTCATCCCTCCTCGCGCCACGGTGAATCGCACTTCAAAGCAGGGGCGGAGCTACGGGTGGGCCAGATTGACAGCTTGCCCACCCAGTCAGAGCCAGGGAAATATATATATTATATGGGCGTCGGAACCATTGTAACATTGTACTTTTTAAGACCAATATTGGACCCACTCACTTTACCGTCTCTAATTCAGCATTTGTCTAATCCCCCAGGTGATGCTACTCCACAACCAAAACAGAATATAAAAAATATCAAAGGCTATGCCAGTAAAACTCCAATCAGCCTACTGGCTCGAGGTGCGAACTCAAGAATTGCTCGCGCAAATGCGGCGGCGCGCGCTGCATATTCTTTAATTATCCTTACTAAAGCGCAAAAGAAGCTACGGGCATGCACCGCGTTATTCTGTTGTAAATTAAGTCATGAAATTACCAAACTGCGATTAAAGCTGCTCAAAACTGTGCATGTATGTATTGTGGACATGGTTTTAAAGCTATTGTTATCCAATTTGTTGGCCTTAAAACGTCTTAAAATGCATATTGTACACCAAGGAAATCAAAATTTTCTCGGGGGAGCATGCCCCCGAACCCCTACCTAATACATTTTGTAACCTCGTAATTATGAAACCTGCGTACGCCTAGTTCTTTTCACGAACGACAATCAAAGGTAAACGTGTACACTGTGTGCAGCAATTTTAGGCAAGTTGATTTTCTGATCATATTTTTTTTCCAAGCACATTTTCCAATTCCAATCCACATCATCTTAATAACTACTATTAATATGTTTTAATCATTTTATAAGTGATATATAATTGTTCATGAAGGCTGGAAATGAAAAATGCCTTATATTCAGGTGTGCAGAATTATTAGGCAGGTTTTCTTTTACAGGCAAAATAGCCAAAAAGAGATTAACTCAGACTGAACGTCAAAATTATTATAATACTCTGAGAAGGACGCAATATAATGTAATACTAGAAATTGCACAAGTTAAGCTGACCAAGGAACAGCAAAATGCTCATTGGGTCACCGGGGTCTACAAAAACTGGCATGATTGACTACAGGAAGCAAATGCAAGTAACGTCGTTTATTCAACAACAAGCAGTAACAGAAACACAGTCAATGAAAACGGGCAGGCTTCAGGTGGCGCAGGGACTGAGATGGTCGGCTGGTGACGTGACGTGGTGACTGAAGAGTGGCGGTGAGATGATTCCAGGTTCCAGACAGTAGACAAGGCACGAAGACAGTAATCCACAGATAGACGACGAACAACTGGGACTCCGGTCAGGAACAGACAAGACAACCACGAACAGGACACCAAACAACGATCTGACAAAGGAGAGATGAACGAGGTGAGTATAAAAAGACTGAGGTGATGAGCAGCAGGTGGGGAGAGTGATGAGTGGCAGCTGGGTCCACTGATCACCCACGTGGCCTGGGCACACCCACAAACACACTCGCACACAAACACAAACACACCCACTGCGGTCATAACACAGAGCACGCGACAAGAAGGAAACAATGCATCTGCGAACCGTGACAGTACCCCTCCTCCTAGGAATGCCTCCTGGCATTCCCCGACTCCCTTACCTGTCGATTGTAATCCTCGATAAGGGTGTGATCCAGAATGTCCCTGGCAGGAACCCAACTCCTCTCCTCCGGACCGTAACCTTCCCAGTCCACCAAGTACTGAAATCCGCGTCCCCTCCGCCTAGAGTCCAGAATACGAGTTACCGAATAAGCTGGCTCCCCATCTACGAGACGCGGCGGTGGGGGAACCGGGGCTGGCGGGTTAATCTCAGAATGAAACACAGGTTTAATTTTGGAGACATGGAAGACGGAATGAATCCTCCTGTACACTGGAGGAAGTTTAAGGCGGACTGCCACCGGACTAATGATCTTGGTGACAGTGAACGGGCCAATAAATTTAGGAGCAAGCTTCTTAGAAACGGATCGGAGAGGAATGTCCTTGGTAGAAAGCCACACTTTTTGACCGACGACGTAAACCGGAGGCCTTGACCGGTGGCGATCGGCCTTGGCCTTGGTGCGTTCCCTCACTTGGAGGAGAGTCTCTCGGGCTCTCGTCCAAGTTCGGTGGCACCTCTGGACAAAGGCGTGGGCAGAGGGGACCGCGACCTCGGATTCCAGACTGGGAAAAATAGGTGGCTGGTAACTACACTGCATTCAAACGGAGATAGGCCCGTGGACGACACTGGTAAAGTATTGTGTGCGTACTCCACCATTGAGAGTTGCTGACTCCAAGAGGAAGGATTCTTGGAGACCATACATCGCAACGTTCGCTCCAAATCCTGATTGGCTCTCTCAGTCTGACCATTGCTCTGGGGGTGAAACCCAGATGACAGACTAACAGTCGCCCCCAGCAATCTACAGAATTCCTGCCAAAATTTGGAAACGAATTGGGGACCCCTGTCAGAGACCACGTCTACCGGGAGGCCATGAATCCGAAAGACGTGATCAATGACCGTAACCGCTGTCTCCTTGGCTGAGGGTAATTTGGGCAAGGGAATAAAATGAGCCGCCTTCGAGAACCGGTCCACTACGGTTAAAACAACCGTGTTCCCTTGGGAGGGTGGGAGGGCGGTCACAAAATCTAGCGAGATATGGGACCAGGGTCTCGAAGGGACTGACAGCGGTTGAAGTAACCCATCTGGGGCACGATTGGAAGTCTTACCAACGGCGCAGACTGAGCAAGCCAAGACAAAATCGCGAACGTCACGAGCCATGAGAGGCCACCAGAATCGTTGCTTAACCAAAAACTTAGTTCGACTGACTCCTGGATGACATGCCACGTTGGAACAATGACCCCACTGAATGACCATGGACCGTAATTCCTCCGGCACAAATAATCGGTTTGGTGGGCACTCGGGCGGAGGCGTTACCCCTTCTAGAGCCGACTTGACTCTCGATTCGACCTCCCATGTGAGTGTGGAGATAACTAATCTCTCGGGAAAAATGCACTCGGGAGTAGACGGGCGTTCGGAACGGTCAAAAATACGAGACAAAGAGTCGGGTTTGATGTTTTTGGAACCCGGGCGGTACGAGAGAGTAAAATCAAAACGTCCGAAAAAAAGTGCCCACCGGGCCTGCCTGGAGTTCAATCTTTTGGCAGTTCTGATGTATTCTAGGTTCTTATGATCGGTCCAGACGATAAAGGGTACCCCAGAGCCCTCTAACCAGTGGCGCCATTCCTCCAACGCTAACTTGACTGCCAGCAACTCCCGATTACCAATGTCGTAGTTACTCTCGGCGGGAGATAAGCGATGTGAAAAAAACGCGCACGGATGCATCTTATCGTCTGCGGAAGAACGCTGGGACAACACTGCACCTACCCCCACCTCTGATGCGTCGACCTCCACCACAAACTGCCGTGATGGATCAGGGGCAACGAGAATAGGGGCTGAAACAAAGCGAGCCTTCAGTTTGGCAAACGCAGCTTCCGCTGCGTCTGACCACCTGAACGTAGTTTTGGGGGAGGTCAAGGCGATCAGAGGTGAGGCTAGTTGGCTGAAGTTGCGAATGAAACGCCGGTAAAAATTGGCGAACCCCAGAAACCTCTGTAGGGCCTTACGGGAATCTGGATTTGGCCAATCTACCACAGCCTTAACCTTCTCAGGGTCCATGCGTACTCCCTCAGTCGACACGATGTATCCTAGGAAAGGAACAGACTGTGCATGAAAAACGCATTTCTCCAAAAAGCCCATTCACTAGCAACCTCTGAAGCACTCGTCGAACGTGCTGTACGTGTTCCTGGAGAGATGAGGAAAAAATCAATATGTCGTCCAGGTAGACATATAAGAACTGATCGACCATATCTCTCAGCACGTCATTGACGAGTGCCTGGAAGACCGCTGGGGAGTTGGAAAGCCCGAACGGCATGACCAAATATTCAAAGTGCCCCCTAGGGGTGTTAAAGGCGGTCTTCCATTCATCACCCTCCCTGATGCGGACCAAATGATAAGCATTTCTTAAATCCAATTTCGTGAAGACGGATGCTCCCTGCAACCTCTCGAAGGCTGAAGACATTAACGGCAAAGGATAGGTATTCTTTACCGTAATGTTGTTCAACCCCCGGTAATCAATACAAGGTCGCAGGGAACCATCCTTCTTCCCCACAAAAAAGAACCCCGCCCCCGCTGGAGAAGAGGAATGGCGAATGAACCCGGCTGCTAGTGAATCAGAAATATATTTCTCCATAGCCTCTCTTTCGGGAACCGAAAGTGAATATAACTTGCCCTTAGGCGGAGACTTCCCTGGTACTAGATCTATGGCACAGTCGTAGGGACGATGCGGAGGAAGAGAAGCAGCCCTGGACTTACTGAACACCTCCTTCAGGTCCTGGTACTCAACGGGCACGGTAGACAGATCCACTGCTTCCTCCTGTAAGACAGAACCAGAAACAGACGAACAAGCAGAGACAAGACAAGACTTATGACACTCCTCACTCCAGGCCACAATGCAGTTCTGGACCCAGTCTACCCGGGGGTTGTGTCTGGTGAACCAAGGATGACCAAGGACGACGGGGGTGTGAGGGGAATCAAAAATAAAAAATTTAATCTGTTCAGAATGGTTGCCAGCGGTGATCAGGGTGATATCTTCAGTGATGTGAGAAATGGTGGGAAGACTCTGTCCATT